>OV884013.1:12413662-12701162 GCA_930367205.1 Acanthosoma haemorrhoidale | reverse complement strand
CCGTTCTTGCTCTTATGTTTAAATTTTCTAATGGTTTGTGATCTGAAAATACAATGAACTTTCTTCCAATTAACCAGTGTTGCCAATATTTTAACGCCTTTTTGATTGCCATACAGTCTTAATAAATTGCTTATTTTATTTTTTGTGGTTCGCTTAATTTTTTTGAAAAGTATGCTTTTTGTACTTAATTGCTTTTATTGTGCTAAAATTACATTCTGCCTTGCTAGGCAATAAGTAATTAAGATATACTATCATTCATACCATATTATACTTACCTGGCGTGGGGGCCTACCGTGAAAAGTATGCTACTGGCTTTTCTTTTCCGTCGTTTTGTGATTGTTTCAAAACTGCACCGATACCTTCTAGAGATGAATCTGCCAATCAATATGAATAATCGTTATAATATAATATATAGTGAATAAAATTGCTCTTTTTGTTTACAGAGAAAGTGATTTCAGTTTATTCACCCCACCTTGTCTTACAAAACGACAATTACAGTTTATAACTATCACTTCTCTATTCACAACTTTAGTTATTTAATGTAACCTTTCTCTATCCTCTCACTTTTTAGAATATTGCTGATAGCTCCATCTAGTGGAGACTAGTAGAAACAGTATACTTTCTTTACATATATATATGTACATATAAATCTACAAACATTACAGTATATATATATTATATATATGGAATATATATTATTAAGAATTTAAGTTTAAAAACAGGCAGCCAAGGGGCCAGCCTATGGGAAAACCACAAATATACGTTGGACTGAGATAAAAAGAAGTTCAGATCGAGCCAACGAAGATTCTACCGTGTTTTCGTAAATAATTGTTTATATTAAGTAACGGTAATATAAATTCCTTTAGCCAACTATGTCAATATGGACTAGAAACATCTAATACCCTGAGACGATATTGAATGAAACGTTCAAAAATTATTCTTATATGCCTAATGAGTCACCATCGATAATGGCAGATGGAATCGAACCTCAGCTAATGCGAGCCGTCGGGAGCCCCCCCCCCTTCCTTTTCCCAATGGTCCCGGATGAAACCCAAGTAGATTCAAGTTGAAATTAGTTTTAGTTTTTCTAAGCAGGAGTCGATTGGGAAAGCTTTCCAGGCCCGTTAATAAGTTTCGAACCGGCTGGTTAATCTCCGACCCCCCACTCGAGCTAGAGCTGCCCTCTTCCCATCCTCGCTATTCAGAACTTTAAATAATCTTTATGATTCATTTACCCCCCCCCCCCTTAGGAACAATGGGGCGGACTTACCTCAACCCCCCCCTCCGATATTCCAGCATGATTTACTTCTATAGCCCTCATTTATTCGGATACTGTATTTCAGTGCTAATGTTTATTTATTACACTTATTAAAAAGGATAGATGATTTTATATTTTTATCTATAGCTTAATAAAAGGTGTCCCAGAATTAACGCAAGATATGGTTTAAATAGAAAACACAGTTTTTAGTCTTTTTGTTCTTATTTTTTTTATTGAATTATAAAGTAAATAGGATAGGGTTATTTATGGAATAACATATCGGGCAAATGGCCTCCACGGCTTTGCTTGCACATACGCACTCTTTTGTCGAAATTTTCCATGACCATTTGCCATAAATTTCGTTGAATTTCCTCTTTTAATGCACGGGTGGATGTGCGCTTGTTGACAAACACCTTTGACTTCAAATAGCCCCATAAAAAGAAATCTAAAGGTGTTAAATCACACGATCTAGGGGGCCAATTCTGATAACCGAAACGAGAGAGTACACGACCTGGAAATGTCTCATGCAGTATTTGAATTGTTTCATGGGCTGTATGGCATGTGGCACCATCTTGTTGAAACTGTGTTATGGATTTCCAACAATACTCTCACGCAGTGCGATATTGACATTTGAACGGCTTGTTTTTGACGTCCAGTGTGTTTAGTGTCTCCAACTGATCCCCAAAATTTTCAATTAATCTCTTCACAGTTGATGAAGTCAAAACACGGTTCCGACCATATTTTGTATGAAATTTTCGAACTGCGGAAACTTTAATTTTTGAGATAATGTTCAACAATAAAGACACGTTGTTCTATCGTGTAACGCTCCATTTTTACTAACCCTAAACTGTGTCAGCTGTTTAATTGTTTTTTTTTAGGGTTGCCAGTACTTCACTGCACAAACGGCGGCAAATTCAAATCTTGCGTTAATTCTGGGACACCCTATATAAGTTAGAAAAAATAAGGAGTAAGTTAAACAATATTTGAAATAAATAGCTGGACAGATCTGCTCTGGGTGATTGAACTTTGAGATGGCGACAAAACTCTAACTTAGCGCTAGCGAGTCTTAGATACCTTTTGAAAAAAATTTATTCACGCAAATGTCGATACTTATCTCTTAGAGAAAATAATAATTGAATGGCTCATTGTTCCTAAACGTTTCAATCGGAGGTGCTGACCTTTTGCCGTGCAATAGGTCCTGTGCCTGCCTGAGACCAGTCAAAGGGACCAGGTCTTCAAAGCACTCAGTCTCCAGGCCACTAATTGGCAATCTTGCAGTCTCCTGTCCTGTCTGCACACACAGCCAAGGTCTGCCGATGGCCTGTTCATTTCTCCAATGTGCATCGCCGTTCTCTCTTATTAGAGGGATTCAAAGCTTGTCTCTCTCTGGCGACTTTTAATTTATCGATTCATCATAGGTCGATTGTTCCATCATTCTTGGAACATCGAACTCATGGTCTTCAATGGTCCACAGTGCGAAAGGAAAGCCTTATTCAGATCTGTCTTCCGGTCCATCACATCTCCAGTTTGGATGGCTTTTCCCCTCCTGTAGGAAATATTTTTTCTTCCTCTCATCATCCTCCATGTTAATTCACTTTCTCTTTCAGCTGAAATCCTCAGTCTACTTCTACAGAACACACCTCTCTGCCACCTCTGTGTCACCTCTCTGCCACCTTTATACTCCTTAACCTTAGCCGTAAACTTCCATTAAGATCACCAGCAGTATCACAAAACGGTGAAACGAACATAAATACCATTTTATACTATAGGAGGGCAAGAGAACTCACCAGCTTTCTCAATGCACTATCTGGGTATCAAAATGGATAGGCATCTCCATTTCTCTACTCATTTTAGTAACAAAATAGAAAAAGTACGACACAGGCCTTACCGGCTTTCGAACTTGCTAACTTCACCCAACCTGTCGCTTCGTCTCAAACTGGTGATATATAAAAGTGTCCTCCGGCCAGCTCTGCTGTACGGTGCCCCGCTATTTACCCCCTTGACTGACAATACATCTCAAAGTCTCTAACATTTCCAGAATGGGATCATTAGAAAAGTGGTCCGACATACCTCTCTCGAGAGGATTAAGAAAGACGACCTGCACCCGTTGCTTAGTGTGCCATCGGTGGGTGAGTTCATCCGCCGGAAACACAATTTTTTTGACTCGTTGCAGCACATGACAAACCCAGTGTTTAACACTATGACCCCACCACCCCTCCCGCATCGATGGCAACAGACTGTCCGGGAAAAAATAGGTTAAGAATTAGTATGTACGTTAGTTTTAAGTTTGATCCAAAACGTGAGCCCCGTCACCTTTATTAGTCAGTTTAGTCCAGTCACGTATAATGTATATCATTATACTTGTTTATTCATTATATAGTTTTTATAAAATAAGAAAACCTGTATATAATGTAGCGATGCTGCAGGAAATAAAAAAATAATTTGTAAATAGATTCGCCACATACATAATTGTATATAATTATCTGTAAATTTAAATGGGTTGAAGAAAAAAAAAACATTCTTTCTCCAAAAATTATTTACTCCGTAATATTTCAGAGCGAAGCTAATATAAATAATTACTTAAATTAGTAAATATTTTGTAATAATCCGGCTATTCACAGAAATCCAGTAGAACACGCACAGGAATGAAACGTTCAAAATAGCTTCGGATAGACGGTGGTCTGGGGCCGGGCTACGATGGCATGCTGGTCCCACAGAGCGTCCGAAATATCGGCTGGATTTGAACTTTGCTGTATGATTGAAAATGTGAAGTTAGGTGGTTCACATGGTTTTTGTCTACACCCTCCAATCGTACCGATTGCTATTGTTATATCTTTGAACTATTTCTGATAATATTATTACATCGCCATAATATTTTATCACATGTACTAGTGTACTACATGTGAGGCGTTAAAGATGTCAATATTCGTCACTCGTTGAAATGATGGAGCGTTGCATAACCCATTTAGCATGTTTCATGTTTCGGACACGCTTCCTGATCATTACTTTCCTGAGTATTGGGTATATTCCTGTTTCTTAATGGACCCTGTAAGAGAAGAAGCTCAGCACTTCTATCAATGGACAGGTGGACACTCAAAAGTGTGACAGGACTCTATACAGGTCACTGTCGGTTAAATAAACACCTCTTTAATTTGGGGATAGTGGGATCACCAATCTGCAGATTCTGCAAGAAAGAGGGAGAAACGGCACGTCATATAATATGTGACTGTGATAACTTAGCTAGAAGGCGATACCTTCACTTTGGTAGTGATCGCATTGTAGACCCCAAACTATGTGAACTGATCGATCCATTCAGTATCCTCAGATTTGCAAAGGCCGTGGGCCTGTCACATATATAGGACAGGGACATGGACGGCGCACAATAGGTCTCAGTGAGGCCGCGGTGCACAAATGCCGGAACAAATAATAATAATAATAATAATAATTGGGTAATATTCTATTAGATAATTTAAAAATCTTTAAAATCCTATACTAGGGTTCTGTAAGCGTATTTTATGTGGCTAGGGTAAATTTTACGGCCCTTAAACAAAAAAAAAAAAACAGATAGAACTGTTGTACAGAAATGGTGGTTAGTCAAATGGTTTCACTATTCATAAAATAGAATTTGTCGATATATACTCATCGAGTGTACAAAAAAAAACTTTGCAGTACAAAAAAATATATTCAAGTCAAGGTGTAGTGTGTCACAAAATTAAATAGTTTGTTTTGTCGGCAAGAATTTAGCGACAATTATAATAACTTTTGTGATCTTTGTTCAGTAAGCCCCTTAACACATATTTTATGTAATTAATGAGTAAAATGTAAAGATATTAAGATATATCTCAAAGCCAGTAAATTTTTTTCAATAATATAAATATAGCAAGGCACATCAAAAGTGGTATTGTCAAAAATGTTTTAGTACGAAACACTATTATCCAATTTTGTCGTATAGTAGTTAAATATTTGTGGGATTTTGTCAGATAGTAGTTAAATATTTGTGGGATTTTGTCAGATAGTAGTTAAATATTTGTGGGATTTTGTCAGATAGTAGTTAAATATTTGTGGGATTTTGTCAGATAGTCTTTTCGTTAAAATGTTAGGATGCCTGAGAGTTAGTGTTGATCAGAAGTGTGAGTTAATATTATTATGACTTTTTCTTGAATTATCAATTGAATAACCTCAAAATTATATAAAAGTATAATTTTTTTTAATTCCAAGTAATAAATAAATAATAAAGAAATGACAGATTAATTATTATAAACGAACAACAGAGTAACAACGATACTGGCAGACAATTGGGCGAGAAAAAATTTCACTACAGCTCCAGCACGTAATAATTTTTTACCTAATCTTGTTAAAGATTACAACCGTTGTGATATGCCTTGATGAGATCGAGTATTGGTGCAACCAATGGCGAATCAAAGTTAATGAAGCCGAATGTTCACACATTACCTTCACCCTCTGCCGCAAGCCTTGTCCACTATATTTTTTTAATTCCATTCCTCTTCCTGTATCCGAGACAGTACGGTACTTAGGCTTCCATCTCGACAAATGGCTGACCTGGAACCCACATACGAGGCTAAAAAGACAAGAACTAAACAGATGCTTTGGACAACTGTACAGGCTACTTCAAAGGACATCCCACCTCTCAATAGAAAATAAATTACTAATCTACAAAGTTATACCTAAGCCAATCTGAACATACGGAATAGAGCTATGGGGGATAGCAAAAAAGTCGAACATCAAGCGTATCAAATCCTTTTAATCAAAAGTCCTGAGAACAATAGTAAATGCCCCTGATTACGTCAGCAACAAAACCCTTCATAACGATCTTAATACACCCTACATTCTTGAACTCATCCCTTCCAAATTTATGAAATTCCATAGTAACCTATCCAACCACCCTAATCCCCTAGCACAGTCATTGTACTGCACCACTCATCCCTATAATCCTCCTCGGAGACTGAAACGGCAGTGGCCTCGTGACCAGCTATAAACGCGTGACAGTGGGAGTCCTGGCAATGGCCAGTTTATCCAATCATGTCCTTAGCGTGTGTGGCTCTCACGCTAGTGGTCTCTTATCCAGTGACGCGGCTGTCATAGGAGCAAAATCGATCGTGACTGAGCGAGTGAATAAAAATGGTAAATATGGTATGAATGAGATAATTTATCACAATTACCTATTACCTAATGAGGCAGATTGTAATTTTATCATAATAAAGTTGTAATCTTGTTAAAATAAAAATTAATTTTTCAAATTAGCTGGATGTGTGGACATGTACTAGTGTCAAAAATTGCAAGTTTAAAGAAATCTAAATCTATAAAATTTCTAAATATAAAAAACTGCCGGAACACTTTGGAGATAGGAAAGATAACTTTCAAGTTCATCACCTGCCTGCAGGTTCAAGCACAGAATCTTATCCCGAGTTATCTTCCTACGTCTCACAACTGTTCACCAGCACACCATCACATGACCCTAAATTGTCAATTGACCTACAATCCTTCACAATGAAGGGCCATTGCCTAAGATATTGGTATTAACAGCTAACTCATGCCTACCACCACTGTACGAACCAGTCGGTATAAATGCCACTTGGAGCCGTAGCATCTTCAGTTAGCTAGTCCTAGCAGTCACAGCAACATCATCATCATCATGCAGTACTCCGCTCTGGTCAGCATTTGTAGTAATTTTAGATCACTAGTAAATCTTTTAGACACAAACTTAAATCATACATTGGCTCAAATTTATCTTGTTTTTTGACTTTGAATTTATTTAGAAACACTTCCTTGGTGGCCAAAAGATCATATGGCTTAGCTACAGGTCTCAGCTTCATTAACTGAACCTAACCGGAGTCTTTGACAGTGTAATTTCTGATTTTGTCTTCAATATTTTAAATATGTTTCTAGTTGTAAACCTCAAATTAAATAAATAAATTTACAAAACGAAAATATGTAAGTAAGGCTACTAGTATAGGGTGTCCCAGAATTAACGCAAGATTTGATTCAAATAGAAAACAGTTTTTAGTATTTTTTTATTGAATTATAAAGTAAATAAGATAGGGTTATTTATGGAATAACACATCAGGCGAATGGCCTCCACGACTTTGCTGGCACATACGCACTCTTTTGTCGAAATTTTCCATGACCATTTGGCATGAATGTGGTTGAATTTCCTCTTTTAAGGCACGGGTGGATGTAGGCTTCTTCACATACACCTATGACTTCAAATAACCCCATAAAAAGAAATCTAAAGGTGTTAAATCACACGATCTAGGGGGCCAGTTCTTGATCACCGAAACGAGAGAGTACACGACCTGGAAATGTCTCATGCAGTATTTGAATTGTTTCATGGGCTGTATGGCAAGTGGCACCATCTTGTTGAAACTACATATTGGCCAACTCAATATCATTCAATTTCGGCACAAAGAACTGAGTTATGGATTTTCAACAACACTCTCACGCACTGCTTCGATATTGACATTTGAACGGCGTGTTTTTGGACGGCTAGTGTGTTTAGTGTCTCCAACTGATCCAGTCTCTATTTTCAAACTGCGGCCGCCAAACTTTCATTATTTTTGAGATAATGTTCAACAATAAAGACACGTTGTTCCATCATGTAACGCTCCATTTTTACTAACCCTAAACTGTCAGCTGTCAAATTGTTTTTTTTTTAAGGTTGCCAGCACTTCACTGCACAAATGGCGGAAATTCATATCTTGCGTTAATTCTGGGACACCCTCTATCTATATTATATTCAATGTTTTCATATAGTGTGTGAGATGTTTTGCGTAGAGTTGAAAAAACCAAAGCTCCATCCATAGGTCTTTTGAGATCCTGAAAATTTCTACCAACCAACACAGTTTTTTTTTTTTTTATCCATAACACTAACTCAATTCTTTTATACTTTATTTAGAAGATAAGTATTCGTTAGGAGAAATACTGCGAGAGTTAAATCATTTGTGAGATACTACGCATGCTATTTTCAATACCTAGATTCCTTTCTTGTTATTAAGAGCAGATGCAGACATACATAATGAGTTGAAACTTAGTCAACAGATAAATTTCATTAAAACCTAAGATATATATTTAGTAAATCCAAGGCTTTCTGCCGACAAACGCTTCAACTTATTGATCTAATGTTTGATGCACACACTTTTGAAGACACTATTAAATTTACAATTATTGTAATTACTAATATATTGTTGTATTGTTCGTCTGTACTCAATATAGATTGTAGCAGCCTTGGCTTGCGTCGCCTTCTCCTCCGCCAAGCCCAGTGGCGGCCTCCTCTCGGGGCCCGTTGCCGAAACCGCCCCCGTCGGCACCAGCCACAGCTTTGAGGACGTCCATAGGAACTTCGACGGCGTCGCCGCCCCCTACGCCGCTCCTGCACGGGCTGTTCCAGCCCCTTCCCCGATTATCGCCGAACTTACGCACGCAATCGTCCCACCCCCCAAGATTGCCCCTCGTCCAATCGCGGCACCATTGGTAGCTTCTGCAGTCTCTGCACCATTCGTCGATTCTCCAGTCTCTGCACCATTAGTCGCCGCTCCACTAGGATCTGCCTTCACCGCCCCATTCGCCTACTACAAATAAAACCTCTCGACACTCCGGCCTTCTATCGAGGCGTCACGAACCTTCAATCGATTTTGTGGATTGATTTTACATAAATAAAAAAAATTTAAAACCATCAAATCACCATGTTGATTTATATATCCTTACATAATAAAGTGGTAAGGAGCCCTTACCCCTTTTTAGCCCCTAAAAAGCTGATATGCAAAAAAAAGAAAGAAAAAAAACATTTGAATTATGTTCCAGTGTATAAAAGGTCAAAGACAAATCTCATTAGGCTATAGACTAGAGAATTAAATTTAAATTAAATAAACAATAAAATTAGTATTAAATAAAAATATAAATACTTTAATTAGGACGAGGTTTAGGAGGAGTAGAACACAAGAGATGAACCAGTAGTTAGAGAGCAAGCTAATCTAAGGACGCACTCACATATATATATATATATATATATATTGAAACCTACCTCATTTTTTACCATTTCTTTTTTTAATTTATTTGATCAATTTACCTTAACTAATTTAGCAGGTCCGTCATGAGATCTTCAATTCAAATTGTTTTATGTCTTTGACATGGGAATTTATCCCGATGGAATCGCCCGATCTCAAGGCTAATGTTGTAGTTAACAATAAATTGAGAAACTAGGAATTGTAAAATATATTCCAAATAAAATGGTTATAAAAAATAATTATAATTATATATAGTGCTGACAAAAAGTATATAAAACATATTTAATTCCTTTTGAACAAGGATAGTTACTACTAATTACATAAAACATGAAATTTGAGCTCAATTTCTTTTAATGGATCCATAATAAAACAATATTAATATCACCCAATCGATGATCTTCCCTTTTATCCAATCAACTTTACTTCTGCTGTTGGTTCTTCTCCTCTCTTCCTGTATGGTACCGCCAGTTCGGGAGCTTGCTAAGAATCCGCTCTACTCGGCGGTCGTGCTAAGACTGACCGTTTATCTCATCCCCACTCCTAGGAACATAAGGGAAGATGCTTACCATCTGGTCACATCTGTGAAGGTTCCTGGCCATGATATGCTCAAATATCATGAATGTTACAATATATATATATTTTAGAATGAAACTAATTTTATCTGTTATAAGTAAGTTGATTTTATGTAGTGAGATACATGGTGAAATTGACCGTAAAGTGAATGTGCAGGTATCATCAAAAACCGTCAGTCAGGTATTCATTTATTATGGCCAGAATAAACTCAGAGCTTGCCGAAGCAACATACGTTCTCTTGATACAATTTTAAAATTAGTGTTCAGTTTAAGTGGTTTTAAGACATCAGAAGCGTCAAAATCTCCTTTGATGATCACTTCCTGACCAATAAACAACCCTCTATCTAATGATTAGCACAGGTAGGAGATTATATTAATTCCACAGATGCAAAGGTAAGCGCATTAATTTTAGATTGTCTAACTTTTGTTGTACGATTAATTATTATTTAAAAATTACTCCCTTAAGTACTAGTGCGTGTACTTAATGCCTGAGTCTGAAAATAACACTTCAAAATCACTAGCAAGGAGATGACGGAGAGATTGGTTCGCGAAACTACTCTGCGTGGCTAAAACATGTACATAATGGAGGACAATGTACAAACGGTTTTGGTTTTGTAACTGTTTCAATTAAGTGTTCAAGGGGTTAGAAAAAAACGCTATAATTCGAACGATAACCGGTGTGTTCGACGTGGGATAGCCGTCCCGTAAGCGACAACGCCTCCTGTGTATCCGATGGAACAACAGCTGTTATTTTTTTGGAACCTTTGCTCTCTCAAGAGGAGGCCAGAACAATCCAGCCAACAAAAACGCCCGAACTGGCAAAAACAAAATAAAACTAAGTCTGCTAAGGCAAAAGTAGAGGAAAGGACTCTCCAGATCGACGCCGATGGCTTTCAGGAGGTTGGACCAAGGAAGGCTGCTCACCATATGGAGATCTCGTCGCCAACAGCTACGTCCTAGGAGTAACTTTCTTTGACACGGGAAGATGAGGGCTTAGTGGTTTGGCATGGGACGCCAGACATCCCACGCCCTGAAAAAGTATAACCATCGACAAAACAGGAGTGAAAACTCTGTTATAAACTGAAATGTTTATCTAAATAAAATGTATTGTAAGACATTAAATAAAATTAATACAAAAGAAAACAAGAATGTGGCACTGGAACCTAACATTTATCTATGTATAGTAAACAATCAAATAATTAATAAAAAAATAAGGAGGAATATAATAATGAATAGTTCCCAGAGTAACGAGCGTCTCTGTGGATAGTGAGAAAGTGTTGGAATAGAAGAGCTTTGATTGTTCGTAAGGTTGAAGCATGGCGGATATTATGAGGTAGAGAATTCCAGAGAGTAGTAGAGTGAGCAAGGAAGGGCTGATCGAATGCTGCAGTTTTCTGGGCAGGGGTATAAAGGACAGAGAGACGGGATCTTGTGTTACAGGAGTGGACAAGGGAACTTTACGATATTGTATATATAAGGGGGAGGGGGAGATTTAACGGTTTGAAAATGGAATAAACCGAGGAAAGATTATGCATGGAAGATCCACCCTCACTCGGCGTGGAGGTGGCAATTCATGAATTCATCCTGGCCTCCGAGTCCCACAGAGATGCCCGCTTTCACCAGACAGCTATGGTAAGGGGAAGTGAGAAAGCGTTAAAAAGGAGACGAGAGCGATGAAATAGTTAGTGGGTTAAAGCGGGAATATCGACAAAGGATCTGAGGAGTAAACTGGAGCCTATGACAATGGCCTAGGGCTTCGCTCCATTTAACCTAAGTTTAGTCAGGTTTGTTCAGGCACTGATACGATATACGAGGTGTATATCTCGTAGGTGTCCCTGAATCTTGGCAAATGTAGCTAAAAAAACGGAGGGTATGAGGATAAATATATTTAGGAGTCGTCAGCGTAAAGGTGATGGGAACAATGATAAATAAAAGTTAGGAAGATTATTTATGTAAGAAGAGGAGAAATGTTGGATCTCTGGGCTGCACATAGGGATTGATTAAGGATAGTGACTATTTGTGAATGGTTGGAGAGAAACAATCGAGTGTCAAGGCTGTCGTTTAATGATTGTAACTTGGAAAGAAGGACTGTGTGGTTTATAGTTTCAAATGCTTTGTAGGAATCTAGAAGAATTAGGACTTTTAAGTTTTGAATGTCACTAATGATATTAGCTAGTGCAGGTTGTGGAGAGTAACCGGAATGGAAACCAGAAGTCGAGAAGTCGGGACTGCTCAAGATAATCGGAGATTCGGGATTGAACTATTCTTTCGAGAGGTTTGGAGGTAATTGGGCGATAGTCGTTAGGCGATGTAGGGTCAGGGATTTTGTTTCAAGGGTTGGAGTAAAGCATTTTTCCTAGACGTTGGGAAGACTGAGTTTCAAAGAGAAAAAAATGTAAATATGGAGAAGAACAGTCAGGATGATATAAGTCTGTGGGGTGTATTTAAAATAAAAATAATTATCACGAAACGAGGACCATTTGGATTTAGAATCAGGAGAAGAGATTAGGGGTTCGTGAAAGTACTTGAACTTCACCTGGGTCAATTTGCGGAATATCCTGAACGCTTAACACAAGGAAAAGTTCCTTTTCAATAAGGCTCAATGTCCTGGAGAACATGGAGGAAAGCAGACCAGCTTATTGTCGAAAGCGTCACGTTGAAGCGTGCAAATCGCCAAGGCCACATGAGGCTGTTCTCCGAGGCTGCCGTTACGTACAAGAAAGAGCTGCTGAAAATTGAGTGGAGAAGGCAGAGAGACACACCAGATACCTAACATCGGCCGAAGGAGAAGACAACGGTAGCCCCCTCCCCCCGAGAAGCATCAAAACTTGGAAAAAAGGGCTCCAGATTCGATGCTGGATCATACAATCACGATTGTACCCTCGAATCGGCCCTGCTTGTTAGAGCCTTTGATGTCTTAGGCCAACGGTGCCCTCAATCACAACTCTGGTGGTTCAGATGCCAGCCCTGTCTGCCTATGCACCCACTTCAGACACTTCAGATCAACACGCCTCCCAGACAACCTAGTTTATAGATAGTTTGTGTGTTAGTTTATAGTTAGTTTGTAAGTTAGTTTATAGATAGTTTGTGTGTTAGTTTATAGTTAGTTTGTAAGTTAGTTTATAGTTAGTTTGTAAGTTAGTTTATAGTTAGTTTGTAAAATTCTAGCAAAAAAAAGTCATGAAAAATGGAACCATGAGCTTATTCTGGGCTGCCGGATCTGTTGGAACCAAATTTTCTGATTAGTCACAAAATTATAAAATATTGCTAGTCCGAATCGAATCGGACAAAGAGGAGATCGACCTCTTGGAAAAAAAAGAAGCCTTAATTGGTTTACACGAATTAAATTGCTGTATAAAAAATAAAGCACAATTGTTTACCAATCACAGTACAACGGGATTGATTGAAATATAATCAAATAGAATACAACTGGTGTTCTTTCGAAACAACAAAATATACCTTAATAATAATATACGAGCGCAATATGTCGGATACGAGTGAGAAGTTCATTCTGCTGAAACCAAATAGCTTCAAAGGTATTATCGATACCACACCGGTGGTATACGCTGGTCGTTATGCCACGATACCACACCGGTGGTATACGCTGGTCGTTATGCCACGATACCACACCGGTGGTATACGCTGGTCGTTATGCCACGATACCACACCGGTGGTATACGCTAGTCGTTATGCCACGATACCACACCGGTGGTATACGCTGGTCGTTATGCCACGACACCACTGGTGAATGTGTGCTCAGTCGGATGGTAGATCTCAATGAACACAAACTGTGAATATTGAATAGTATGATTGGCATTGAATAGACAAGTCAAACACATCTTTAACACGAGAAACAAATATGTACATTTAGAGTAAAGGGTAAATATATATACGAGAGAGTACACGACCTGGAAATGTCTCATGCAGTATTTGAATTGTTCCATGGGCTGTATGGCATGTGGCACCATCTTGTTGAAACCACATATTGGCCACATCAATATCATTCAATTTCGGCACAAAGAACTGTGTTATGAATTTTCAACAACACTCTCACGCACTGCTTGGATATTGACATTTGAACGGCTTGTTTTTGGACGACGAGGTGTGTTTAGTGTCTCCAACTGATCCAGTCTCCCTAAATTTTTCAATTAATCTCTTCACAGATGATGAAGTCAAAACACTATTCCGACCATATTTTGTATGAAATTTTCGAACTGTGGCCGCCAAACTTTTATTATTTTTGAGATAATGTTCAACAATAAAGACACGTTCTTCTATCGTGTAACGCTCCATTTTTACTAACCCTAAACTGTGTCAGCTGTTTAATTGTTTTTTTTAGTGTTGCCAGCACTTTACTGCACAAATGGCGGGAAATTCAAATCTTGCGTTAATTCTGGGACACCCTATATAAATATATGTGTAATGAAAATTTAATGTTTTTGATTGTAATTAACTTTTGTTAGTTACTTTACTATTAATATTGGTCGTTTGTCTAGGAATATGTCCCTTGAGCGAATAGTTGATTTAAATTTATCACTGCGTTTGGTGCGGAAATGTTTATTGTCTATTGTCGGATAGCTAAGGTTTCCTCGTTTCTTCATGTAACAAATTATGGTTGGTCTATGGTGTATAGCAGGGGTGGCCAACCCAAAAGATCTTGCGGGCCACTTTGGTAATGCATCATAACCCCATGGGCCGTATATAAAATTATGTATCCCCATATTATATTTAAACCCACTATAGACATTTTTTTGGAGTCAAAAATTGAAACATAATGAGTTATTACTATTGTGTTTACGACTATAATAAGTTAATGAAATAGGCAATATTTGTCATATATTCGCAAGAATATTATTTTAAAATCTAAGCTAATTTCGACAGTAAATTTGGAATATATGGTTGAACAAATAATGTATTTTTTTAATATATTCGTTTTGACTACTTTGGCCATTACAAAATAAATATATTTTGTAAAATTGTGATGAATCTGGCGGGCCGGAAAAATGTTAAAGGGGGCCCATGGTATATAGGTTAGTGGCACTTATGTATCAATTGTCTTTGCTTTGCTGGGCAACCATTTGTTCTCATGTCATTGGTCTTAACTTGTTGAAGCGGAGTACTTCTCTATTAACTTAACTTACGAATAAGTGATAGAGACATTTTGAAAGTGCAGAGGAAATCGCTCATGGCCAAGATAAATATATGGAACCAAACACTAATCAGTTCATACATGAAGCGTCCCCCCCTCCTCAGTTAAGTACAATGACTGCATCAGCGTAGTTGTTTATTGCTGCTCGTGAGGTCAGAATTTAAGTACTATATTCAGAAACGGTGTTTTCTCAACAACCGCAGAATATATTAAACACTTTTTGTTAGCAGAAACAGCTCTTGAGGAAGTAGGAGTGCTACACTTACAATGGATCGGGTAAGAGCACCTGGCAAGAACAAGCTTACAGGTATACCTGAGAGAATACGACCATACTTGCCGCGGGAGGATGGGGTCCGGGAATAGCCGCATCTTCAATGTAGAGGTTCATGGTCAAAGATACGAACTGTCAAAGACTCGACAATCGAACAGTTGGGGTATTTCAGACTGTTCAGTATTAATGACAATATTTATTTTATGTGATGTCTTTTTCTATGGGCATTGCTTGATATCGAAGACAACACCGTCTTCTAAAGATTAGCTCCTAAACGAGAATATTTTATTCCACTAATATTGCGACTTCCAAAGAAAGGATTAATTAACAAAATTACTAATGCTTAAGGAGATTTATGAATTTTTATTTATGTGTAAATCAGTGATGGGTGTCGATCAGTTTATATGTAGTATGGGAATGGTGCAGCAGCAAGTGGTGCAGGTGCTGCAACGTATGAAGCTGCGACGGCGGGTGCCGCGTACCTGGCAGGTGCTGCGAAGTAAGGGGAAGCTACAGCTGGTGCAGCGATTCTAGCAGGAGCAGCGACCACTGGTGCAGCGACAGCTGGAGCAGCAAGTGGTGCGGCAATGGGTGCAGCAAGTGGTGCGGCAATGGGTGCAGCAAGTGGTGCGGCAATGGGTGCAGCAAGTGGTGCGGTAATCGGTGCAGCAAGTGGTGCGGCAATCGGTGCGGCATAGGCGTACCTGGCGGCGAAGGCCGGAGCTGCCACGTAGGGGGCGGCGATTGCGTTAAAGTTCCTCTGGAAGACCTGGGAACTTCGGCTGGTGACGATGGGGGCGGTGTAGGCCAGGGGGGCGGCGACCAGTGGGGCCGGCAGGAGACCGCTGGGCTTGGCGGAGGAGGAGGCGATGCAAGCCAAAGCTGCTACGATCTATGTGAAATACAGAAAATAAAAATAAAATAAATAATACTGAATTCGCAAGATTGAACGTTAAAATAATATTATATTCATTAAATAATTCCATATCGTTTTGCTCTGTTCCCTGAAATACTTCACTTAAAAAAAAAGAAATTTTAATTTCACATTACAGCACTATCCACAAAGACACATTCACTTTACTATCGATCTAAAATGACTATAGATACATAGATGCTGACCAGAGCGGAGTACTGCATGATGATGATGATGTTGCTGTGACTGCTAGGACTAGCTGACTGAAGATGCTACGGCTCCAAGTGGCATTTATACCGACTGCTGCGGCGTGAGCTAACTGCTAATGCACGCTGGCCACGGACCAGTATCTTAGGCAATGGTCTAGGGCAGGGTCGGAGATGCGAAATATAGATTTAGAGCAACTGTTAAAAAACCCACACGGCATTTCACGTAGAGAGCGTCCACTGAAAACTGCTGGTGGACTGAAATTTCGTTTTAAATGATACTAATAAATAAATGCACCAAGTTTTTGGATTATCGATTATAAAACGAATATTGGCTTATGCAAAACAGCCGGACATCCGGATTTAATGACTGTACAAACTTTATTGTACAGTTTTTATTATTAGCATGCTATATACTATATAGGATATGTATATATGCATCGAAATCTGCGAGAAAACGGAAGTGATTAACAAACTAACTCAATAGTTAATTAGTTTTTTTTAAATTATATATTGAATTGTGATGTGAATTACTATCTATGTTTGTAGGATTCCTGAGAAATTAGACGAGGTTTTAAAGAAATCTATACTCTGTGGTACTGGAAAGTTTAATCTCATCCAAGCTGGGAATAAAATTTATATACTTTTTATGTTTAATTTTTTTGTAGCTAAACTGTGTTTAACTAACAAAGTCTAATTAATATGTTAAGCTTCAATTGTTCATAAACTGATTTTTAGTATGTTATTTACTTTTAGAATCTATTGTTCATATCTACCCGTTATGAGTAACTATGACAACAAGTTTTTGTCTATATGTCCCTTGTAACTATATAGACGAGGCTTCAGTTAGTCTTTTGTCAACTGTTTTGTGTGATACACGTTACGTTAAACTGTTTTTTTTTAACCTCTGAAATGGAGAGTCAAAAAGTACATATTCGTCATGTAATGCTTTGGGAATTTAAACAAGGCAATAGTGCTAGGGCGACAGCTGAAAAAATATGCAGTGTATATGGTGAAGAACTAATAACAGATCGGGCTGTTGGAAATTGGTTTATAAAATTCCGTTTTGGAAATACGACCTTAAAAGACGAACCGAGGGCGGGACGTCCTTCCGACTTTGACGACAAACTTTTAAAGGCAATATTTGAGCAAAATTCACGACAATCAACAAGAGATATAGCAGAAAGGTTGAATACATCACAATCAACTGTTAACCGCCACCTGGAATTAGGGAAAGTCGGCAAGTTAGGAGTGTGGGTACCTCACAATCTCAGTGAACGGAATAAAGAAGATCGCATGTCAATCGCGACAAGTCTGCTCTCACGGGTAAAAATTGAGCCTATTTTAAACAGGATTGTAACAGGCGATGAAAAATGGGTTACCTATGACAATATAGTCCGCAAAAGACAGTGTCTTGATAAGGATCAACCACCCCTACCAGATCCGAAAGCAATCATCCATGGCAAAAATATTTTATTGTGTGTATGGTGGGAGTGTCAAGGAATAATTCACCACGAGTTGTTGAAGTAAAATCTAACGATTACAGCGGATAGATAAGTTCAGCAGTTGCAAAGAGTGCAAGAGAAACTCTATGAAAAGCGTCCTGCACTCGTCAAAATTAATATAATTTTGTTATTTAATGAGAGCAAAATAAGTGTCGATAGAAAAAACGGAAGTTACTTATGACTCGACCTAAATACTTTGAATAAAGTCCGTTTGTATATCCTGCAGAACACTGATCTGCAGGTTTCTGATCTACTCCTCAACACCTCACCCGGTTTTAGTCCAGTCACCCAGCCACATCTCGTGTATTGATAGTCGTTACTCTGAAAACTATGCTCTTATTGTGAATTGTTTTTAATAAACTCTTTTTTTTAATATCTAACAAACTTATACTTATGGTCACCCCAAAGAATAAACATGGCTTCGCACTTTGTCTGGAAAAGGGTGGTTACCTGTGGATAGCCCTCCGCATCCCTTGCGGATTTCGGCTTTCTCGAGTACTCTGCGTCGTTTTTAAACCTCACACTACCTGGGCCAGCGTCAAAGTCTTACCCTTCATATGACATAAACTTACCAAGGAATATCCCGGTTTGTTTATGCCGTAGAAGTTTGTCTTTCCGGTTTTGCTTCTTTATAAAGTTAGTTTCATCTTCTCGAGGATTTGGTTGGCACAGACCAACCAAGGTGACGTTCCTTATTTTATTCTTGTTTTACCTGAGAAAATTCATAGCGACTCATAATATCTTGTTTAAGAATTGTTTAAAATGAAATTCGGCTTATAGTCCAGTGAATGGTATGTCTCTACACGGAAGGTTTTGATGATGTTGTTTTAATCATTTGTGTTTTTTCGATGTGCTGATTACGAATTTAAAATATTTTTCAAACAAAAACTAACTACAGTTTTTTGTTTTGATCTTTAACTATGCCTGAAAACTATGGAATCCCCCCCCCCCTGAAAAAAGACATAGAGTTAAATCTATGTCCAATGATTCGAAAGATTTGATTTAGTTCGGCGTTGGATATATTTAAATTACAGCGGATCAGACAATCACAACTATGAAGTCATGTTTTTATGATGGTATTCACATTTTGTACAGTTTTCATGGTTACATGCATGCTTGGTAAGTAATAAGTTTAGTATTAAAACAAAGAGGTTCTACACTGCCTGATAGAGTCCTTGTCCTTTGATGTATCGATTCTTGATGAGATGATAATTAATAATAGCTTCTCCATATTTATTATTAAAAAAAAAAAATAACAAAAAACAAAATAAAATGTTTCTAAAAAAAACTTAATTTACAGAACTAACAAAACCCTTCATAATGATCTTAATATCCCTACATTCTCGAACTCATCTCTTCCAAGTTCATGAAATTCCATAGTAATCTATCCAACCACCCTAATCCCCAAGCACAGTCATTACACTGCACCGCTCATCCCTATAATCCTCCTCGGAGACTGAAACGGCGGTGGCCTCGTGACCTGCTATAAATAAGTGACAGTGGGAGTCCTGCCAATGGGCATTTTCTCCAATTATGTCCTGAGCGTTTGTGGCTCTCGCGCTCTTGGCCAGCCTCCATTGGATCGTATTCGGTGACGCGTCTGACGGAGGAGCGTGGGGGACTTCCCAAAACTCCACTTCACCTTTCGCATGCGAGGGAGGTGACAACCATGTGGATTTGGGAGGTCTCTGGGGCGTTTGTAAATATGGTATGAATGAGAAGATTTGTCACAATTACTTATTGCCCAATAAAGCAGATTGTAATGTTATCACGATAAAGAAGTTTTAAATAGTAAATAAGCCAGTAATTTACAGAACTTCTTCGTATTTGATTCGATATACTTTGAATTTTTAGATCTTCTTTCAACTGACATCTTGAAAATTCCACAGGTAGGATAAGAAAGTCCACGTCTGGATAATGTATATCTACTTATATTCCAAAGCTCTGTCATTGTAACTCACAGGTGCTTTTAGCGAAAGCTAAAATTATAGGAAATTATCGCTTCTTTAGTAAAAATAATAAGCTGATTTCAGTGATATCACTGCACCGTAGTGACACGATGGAATTGAAAGGCAACGGGCGCCAGCTCTCACTAAAGGAATAGAAGGAAGGACTCAACAATGCCAACACAGTCAACTAATTAACAGGGCAGCAGTTGTAAGGAAGCCCATCGTTATCCCATCATTATAAAGTGTGCAATATTCAATACTTGTATATCCCAATGCGCTCCAACAAGGAATAATAAATAATAACTGATAATGGGTTCTATAATAATCCATAAATGTAATATTTCAACAACAAAAACTTTATTGTGATAAACTTACAATCTGACTCTTTGGGCAATAAGTAATTGTGATAAATGGTCTCATTCATACCGTATTTACAATTTTCATTCACTCGCTCATTCATACAGTATTTACAAACAGCCCAAAGGCCTCCCAAGTCCACATGGTTGTCACCTCTCTCGCGTGCGAAGGAGGAGTCTTGGGAAGTCCCCCACGCTCCTCCATCAGCCACGTCACCTAATACGAGCCAGTGTAGGCTGATGAAGAGCGCGAGAGCCACATACGCTCAGGACACGATTAGAGAAACTGGCCATTGCCAGGACTCCCACTGTTACGCATTTATAGCAGGTCACGAAGCCACTGCCATTTCAGTCTCCGATGAGTGACGCAGTGTGATGACTGTGCTACGGGATTAGGGAGCTTGGATAGGTTACTATGGAATTTCATGAACTTGGAAGGGATGAGAGAATAATTCATAAATATAATATTATAACATTAACTTTAATTATATACACAAACCCTAATACTTAATATTTTATATTATATTATATATTATAGTAACTTAGTATGTTCTTAGCCCAATATGGAGAACTATGTACAGTCCTACGTTAAACACCATATCTGACTATGCTAATAAGCAGTAACAGAACCAATAGGACTTAAAACTTTACGCTAGCATACGATTTATAGTAGTACGTTAGCAAATTATAGTAGGTCCACTTTCTTATTTTAAACTGTACGTACCATGTGCATCTAACAAACTGTACGTACCAAGTGCACCTAACAAACTGTACGTACCATGTGCACCTAACAAACTGTACGTACCAAGTGCACCTAACAAACTGTACGTACCAAGTGCACCTAACAAACTGTACGTACCAAGTGCACCTAACAAACTGTACGTACCATGTGCACCTAACAAACTGTACGTACCATGTGCACCTAACAAACTGTACGTACCATGTGCACCTAACAAACTGTACGTACCAAGTGCACCTAACAAACTGTACGTACCAAGTGCACCTAACAAACTGTACGTACCAAGTGCACCTAACAAATTGTACGTACCATGTGCACCTAACAAACTGTACGTACCATGTGCACCTAACAAACTGTACGTACCAAGTGCACCTAACAAACTGTACGTACCAAGTGCACCTAACAAACTGTACGTACCAAGTGCACCTAACAAACTGTACGTACCAAGTGCACCTAACAAACTGTACGTACCATGTGCACCTAACAAACTCTCTACTTAATGTTTATAATCTCAAATATATAATGTCAAATCACAGTTAATAACATATAGTTTTTTAATGGCTTCGAATCTCACTCCAAGGCGTTCACCCCCGCAGCTACTAGTAGACAAAGGAAGATTCCCACAAGTTGTAACCTTCTTGGTCTTAGGCTCGACTGTAACTGGAGTAACTGAAAAAACAGCTGGTTTTCCATAAACAACGTTGTCAATCAAAAGTTTACTAAAAACCAAATGCTCATGCGATTTGCAAAATGTCTATCATTGCAAAAGCACTCGTTGATAATACAATTTTTAATAGCGTCATAATTGATCCTACTTTTATTGGCAATTTGTGTATATCTGTGGAAAGTTAAAAGAAATCAATCCGTTTTTCTAATTGGATATCTTCATCGGTTTTATCAGGTTCAACAATAACCCACACTCAATGACGCGTGAGTTTCACCATAAATAAAATTCACTATGTCATTATTTAACAAATGATAAGCAGTAGGGCCATTGACCTTCAACTAGATTCTGAGATTAATTGCACTCATTTTGCTTAAAGTAGTTATTGGATCAGAAATATTTCATAGTTAATTTAATTAAGCGGCTTAATTTTTAAAAGGATAGCTTCAACAAACATCTAATTACCTAACCATTAAAACCACATATAACCATTAAAATTACCTAAAACAGAGGAAAAAAAAAACGAAATTAATACCTACGCTTCGGTGATATTTATAGCTGTAGTCGCCGTCAGGAAATTAGTAGCTTGAGACCCGCAATACATGTTGCCGCTCTGTGCACTACTTCTCTTCTACCCACGTGATACCTTTATTCCGATAATGTCAATCATTGAGCAATAAGTCAATTAGTGATTAGTTACCCATCCGCCAGTACATGGCAACACCGTGCC
Source organism: Acanthosoma haemorrhoidale (assembly GCA_930367205.1). NCBI lineage: Eukaryota > Metazoa > Arthropoda > Insecta > Hemiptera > Acanthosomatidae > Acanthosoma > Acanthosoma haemorrhoidale. Next base: position 12,678,829 of record OV884013.1, on the reverse strand, counting down.
AAGTAACCCCTTCATCCCAAGCGTCTAATTTCATGACGGCGACTGCAGTAATTTTTAATTATAATTTTATTTTTAATACAAATTTAAAATTCCGAGGTTATTAAATTAAAATTGGATATTGTCAGTTGTTGAGATGTAGAAGTTGTTTATCGTCAGCTGCCTTTCTCTATTTAATGACTTTTTTTTTATCTTTGTCTCAATGAATCCTTTCCTTTAACCTTCATGTCGCATCAACTATTATCATTTTTTAACGTATCTAGGAACTCTTGGTTTCCGGTAAAAAATGTTCCTGAAAAAAAACTTGTACTAGCTATTTCCCGATATGATTAGATTATTATTACTTTCGAAAGTCATAATTCATGTTTTATAAGTAGCATTTCTTTAAACTGGTTGTCGGGTCGTCACGAGGGGGTGCCTAATTACCTTAGCCCTGGTGACGAAGTGAGGGTTGATTAGGCTATGACCTGGAAAGTTGCTTCATGACGGGTCTTACTACTGTACTATCTGACTCCCATATAGCCATATCTGTTAGATACGTGCCCCGACAATGCACTATGTTCAGGAGAAGAGGTATAGGGTAGGTATTGTAGGTAGTTTATGTGGTCTTGGAATGACCACGAATTCACACTCGGTATCTGAGTGTAGGCGAAAACCGTCCGGATCCCAAAGGTGAGTGTGAACCGGAGAGAGGTAGACTGGATTGCCGTGGGAGACACTACTAGGTAAAGTTAGTAGGGCCACGGCAACTGTCGTCCACGAGGGAGAGGTCTCTCCCAAGGAGGTGCTAGTTTTAGCGAGACGGAGGCAGAGAATCCCACTAGGAAAGTGTGGGGTCTGACAACGCTGGACTAAAACATAGCAAGGTTAGGAAAGAGAGATGTAGAGGTTTTCATAAATGAGAAGGCCAAATCTTGAAACATCAGTGCAGCCGCAAGTACCAGCCCAGAGAGCCGTAGTTAGAATGATTTATCGGCTAAAACTAGAGGGTATATATAGCCCCCACTAACCAATGATCTGGGGGTCTTAATCTCACCAACCAAACCGCAGGGTTGCGGTGACGATAGACTGTTTTAGACCGGGACCCACCCAGGCCTGGGTCGCTACCTGACTCCCCCTTCAAGGGCCTCTGACTAGTTCTATGCAGATGAGTCTTTTATTGTATACAATATTTACACTGGTATGACTTATGATTTGGTTATGTTATTTACATTTGTTTAAATTAATTTACAACATATTATGACCAATTTACTATATAAATACAATAGAGTATAGGATGATTTATCTTATGTAGTTAGCGGTCGCTACACTGATAACGCAGTTATATAGTGATAGCAAATGTAAGGATTTCATTGAGGATTGTAATTAAGAAAATGGATATGGCTAATAGTTTTTATGATTTTTTATTTACATAGGAAACATTCATGGCAGACTTTATATGTAGTATGGGAAGGGTGCAGCAGCAAGTGGTGCTGGGGCTGCGACGTACGGAGCTGCGACGGCGGGTGCCGCGTACCTGGCAGGTGCTGCGAAGTAAGGGGAAGCTACAGCTGGTGCAGCGAATCTAGCAGGAGCAGCGACCACTGGTGCAGCGACAGCTGGAGCAGCAAGTGGTGCGGCAATGGGTGCAGCAAGTGGTGCGGCGAATGGGGCGGCAACTGCTGGAGCGGCATAGGCGTACCTGGCGGCGAAGGCCGGAGCTGCCACGTAGGGGGCGGCGATAGCATTGAAGTTCCTCTGGAAGACCTGGGAACTTCGGCTGGTGACGATGGGGGCGGTGTAGGCCAGGGGGGCGGCGACCAATGGGGCCGGCAGGAGACCGCTGGGCTTGGCGGAGGAGGAGGCGATGCAAGCCAAAGCTGCTACGATCTATGTGGAATACAGAAAATAAAAATAAAATAAAATATTACTGAATTCGCAAGAGTGAACGTTAAAATAATATTATATTCATTAAATAATTCCATATCGTTTTTCTCTGTTCCTTAAATACTTCACTTTAAAAACCAATTTTGATTTCACATTACAGCACTATTCACAAAGACACATTCACTTTACTATGGATCTAAAATGACTATAGATACATAGATGCTGACCAGAGCGGAGAACTGCATGATGATGATGATGTTGCTGTGACTGCTAGGACTAGCTGACTGAAGATGCTACGGCTTCAAGTGGCATTTATACTTACTGCTGCGGCGTGAGTTAACTGCTAATGCACGCTGGCCACGGACCAGTATCTTAAGCAATGGTCTAGGGCAGGGTCGGAGATAGATTTAGAGCAACTGTTGATAAAGGTGGGGGAAGCCGATCGGAGTGATAATCGTCTGGCGACAAGTTCTACGATTATTTATTCTTAGCGTCATCTTGTTAAACATCACTTTATCTCATTAAGTAACATGTCATTTAAACTGTATTATGCATTATATTATAATATATTATCAACTCATCATCATTTTTAGTCTTTAGTTTTAAATCAAAATTAAAAACCCTTAAGTTTTCTCCCACGTGTCATAGTCTTTAGCTTTTTGAGTTTAAGCTATGAGGCATCAAACGTAGCAAGTTGGTTAAGATTTAAAAATTTTAAAATATTCCTAATAATTAATTAGTTGGTGTTAAAAAAAAGTATATATTTTTCAATCATTTTGAGTAGGGCTATGGATGGAAAACTTTTTAAACTCATGAAGAAACCTGAGTTGAAATTCGTGCTCTCGAGTTTAACTCAAACCGTGTTACGCACTGTAGTTCCATTGTATGGCACGGTGATACTGAAAATTAAAATTGAGCCTATGTATTATAAAGGAAGGCCTTTAATTAATTCTTTAATATTGTAAAATGAAATCTTTGACTATAATATTGAGTAGGGTATGAACTTTTAAATCTCGACTCCCCGATTAATAATATAATATAATATGCGTTGGGTGTTTATTGGACTACTGCAATTACAAACATAAAAATTGCCCTTAATCGTACGAAGCTTCAAATGAGACTTTAAATTTGAGTGCTATTGTCTGTGATTATTATTGATTTTTTCAGTTGATAAATTATTTCAAGCTAGAAGGAAATAATTACATTTTTTTCAAAATTTCTAGATAATGTCTGTTGTTTCAGTACACACTTACAAGACTTCTTTTAATTTATTATAAGGTAGTTTTAATCTATAACGTAGGATGGGTTTTGAAATATACGTTTTTCAACAAAACCATCCATCTTTAACACAGGCAGTGAAATTTAGCCGATTGCTACTGGTTTTAAGTGTACCCGTCAGCTTAACGCTAGGGTAGCCCCCTCCCCTTTAAATATAGCTTACATTATGTATATGCAAATAGTATTAATAAAAATAAGTGATATTGTCCGATTCACATTATATATAAAATGTCGCATAAGTGTACAAAAGTGCAGTTATTAATTATATAGAAGTGTAGAAGGTTAGCGAGACCTTCCATTAGAGGTGTACACACTATGCTGACGATCACGCACGACTCGATTTACACAAGCAATCGCCTATAATTACGTTGAGCGAATGAGGCAGTTGAATAATCTTGTAGAGGAGAGTCTTTAAAAAAACTATATCATCAATAACAATCAAAACACTGGTATATATACAAATATTAACCAGTTACAGCGCTACAACATACTTTAGTGAAGGCTAAGGCACAAGTGAGGGTGTCTTGGCCCTAAGCAGGTCAGGAAAAGGTAGGATTTTTGGGGAGGAAAATGATTATTTACAAAAAACTAGGGGACCATTACATACTAAAAATGTAAGATATAATGAGCATTATATAACAGCTGCTTCGGTATATTGGACCTCTGTTTTTACCGTGCAAGAATAACCTGCCTCTAAGAACTTTTAAATTTCTTAGGCCTCAAAGACTTTTTTATTTTTCTACTAATAAAAATTTTTATTGAGATAAAATTACAATCTGCCTGATTGGGCTATAAGTAATTGTGATAAATGATCTCATTCATACCAATTTACAATTGCCATTCAATCTTTCATTCATACTACATATACAAACAGCCCAGAGGCTCCCCAAGTCCTCATGGTTGTCACCTCCCTCGCGTACGAAGGAGGAAGCGGAGTCCCACGCGTCACTGGATAAGAGCCAGCGGAGGCTGACCAAGAGCGCGAGAGCCACATACGCTCAGGACATGATTGGGGAAACTGACCATTGTCAGGACTCCCACTGTCATGTATTTACAGCAGGTCACGAGACCACTGCCGTTTCAGTCTCCGTGGAGGATTATAGGGATGAGTGGTGCAGTGCAATCAATGACTGTACTAGGGTAGTTGGAAAGGCTACTGTGTAATATCATTAACTTAAAAGGAATAAAATCATGAATGTAAGGTATATTAAGATCGTTATGAAGGGTTTTGTTGCTAACGTAATAAGGGACATTTACTATTGTTCTCAGGACTTATGATTGAAAGGATTGGATACGCTTCGTGTTCGACTTTTTCGCTGTCCCCCATAGCTCTATTCCGTAGGTCCAGAGTGGATTAAGTACAACTTTGTAGATTAGTAAGTTATTTTCTATTGAGAGATGGGATGTCCTTTGAAGTAGTCTGTAGTTCCTGGTCAGCCATTTGACCAGGTGGAAGCCTAAATACCGTACTGTCTTGGATACAGCGAGAGGAATGTAATTAAAAAAAAATAGTGGAAAGGACTGGTGGCAGAGGTATGATAAAGTAAAATAATTACAAGTACATGTATATCAAGTTAATACTTGACAGATAAAGACGATGACTAGAATTACATGAGTGACTAACAGATCACAGCGTAGTCATTTGTGATATCCCTTTATTAGGTACATTGTAACCCCTGAGGTTAGTTATTGTTGAGGTCAGGATGGCAAGACTCATGTCTATACGGCGTAGTACATTACAATTATAGATCCTCAGGCAAATCTATTTACAAATTATTTCTGCACTTCCTGTAACATCGCTAAATTATATAAAGGTTTTGTTATTTTATAAAAATTATATAATGAATAAACAAGTATAATGATACACATTATACCTGACTGTGCTGAACTGGCTCTAATAAAGGTGATGAGGCTCACCTTTTTAACTTAAAACTAGTTTACATACTAATTCTTAACCTAATTTTTTCTACGACAGTCTGTTGCCATCGATGTGGGAGGGGTTCTGGGGCCATAGTGTAAAACACTGGATTGGTCTCACAATTCTTATATTACATTTTGACATATTTTGAGGCCATTATGATTTAATTTATAATGACGAAAACCATTTTCTTAATAACTTCCACATTCATTAGACCATTGGTTAGTTTATAACCAGCTGTCTTATTAAAATAAACTTTTCCCTTCGCAAAATGAGGCGTAGATAATATAAGGCGTTCCAGAAACTATTGTCATACATACTTCTACTAAGACCGAGTTGTATATACAAATCCAAACTTTATGAATAAGCCAACAAGAGTAACATTAGACCTCGAAATTGCCTCCATTAATCGCAATCACAGAAGATTGAATGAACCGTTTTTTTTTTTTTTTGAAACTGCTCTAAATCTATATTTCGCATCTCCGACCCTGCCCTAGACCATTGCCTAAGATATTGGTCCGTGGCCAGCGTGCATTAGCAGTTAGCTCACGCCACAGCAGTCGGTATAAATGCCACTTGGAGCCGTAGCATCTTCAGTCAGCTAGTCCTAGCAGTCACAGCAACATCATCATCAACATGCAGTACTCCGCTCTGGTCAGCATCTATGTATCTATAGTCATTTTAGATCGATAGTAAAGTGAATGTGTCTTTGTGGATAGTGCTGTAATGTGAAATCAAAATTGTTTGTTTTTTTATGTGAAGTATTTCAGGGAACAGAAAAAAACTATATGGAATTATTTAATGAATATAATATTAATTTAACGTTCAATCTTGCGATTTCAGTAATATTTTATATATTTTCTGTATGCCACATAGATCGTAGCAGCTTTGGCTTGCATCGCCTCCTCCTCCGCCAAGCCCAGTGGTCTCCTGCCGGCCCCACTGGTCGCCGCCCCCCTGGCCTACACCGCCCCCATCGTAACCAGCCGAAGTGCCCAGGTCGTCCAGAGTAACTTTAACGCCTTCGCCGCCCCCTACGTGGCAGCTCCAGCCTTCGCCGCCAGGTACGCCTATGCCGCTCCAGCAGTCGCCGCCCCACTCGCCGCACCAATTGCCGCACCACTTGCTGCTCCTGCTAGAATCGCTGCACCAGCTGTTGCCGCTCCTTACTTCGCAGCACCTGCTAGAATCGCTGCACCCGCTGTTGCCGCCCCTTACTTCGCAGCACCTGCCAGGTACGCGACACCCGGTGTCGCAGCTTCATACGTTGCAGCACCTGCACCACTTGCTGCTGCACCCTTCCCATACTACATATAAAGTCTGCCATGAACTGTTTGAATGTTTTCTACGTAAATAAAAAATCTTAAAACCTTTAAAATAGCTACTGCGTTAATACCTCTCTTCCTTCACACATGTAACAAACGTTAGCAGATATCTGGAGAAAGTAATTAGTATTAATATCCTCTGTTACTCTGATTGTACAATTAAAGCATAACTTAGACTGAGGCCTTTAACAATAGGTTATTTCCTTACTCAACTTCAGAGGTTCTTATATCGTGCTGAGAAGTTATTAGAATTACTTCTCTATGATAACAGGCTATTAGTGTAGTGGGGGGGATAATTATAATACTAATTGTCATAAGATACATCAACTGCTGTCATATATGCTCACTTAAGTGACGTATTTATTATAGCATGTCATCTATTTTTGTTTCCACTTTTTGTCAAACAGTTAAATAATCTTTGTAGAGGAGAGTCTTTTAAAAGGAAAGAAAGAAAATCTTTACTATGAAGTACAAGCAAAACCCTGGTATATACAAATAAAAGAATAAGATTCTGGGAAGTCTTGGGAGGTCTTGGCGGGATGCAGTTACTTATAAATAACAGGAACCATCAGTGACTTCCATGAAGTAACGAGGCAGGTATATACAGTTCAGCTCAGACCCCTTCTACTTTTAGCATTATAAAACTATCGATAAACAAATAAATGACATCCGTACACTTATCAGAAAGACTTCATATCAATTTACAACTCCATTTCCTTCTAAATCTCAGCTATGCCGTATAATTTATGCAGTCATCGTCTCCAGCCATCCCACACCCTGACGGCTAAATTCAATACATTTCACATCTGTTAACATTCAATCTTATCGGATCTCTATCTAACTTCAAATATTATAACCATCAATCATTCACTTTGTGTTAGTCCACCCTAAACTGTAAAAGGCCTTGGTTAAAAACAAAAATTGTTAAAATATTGCTATTATGATTAATTATGTTAAATACTATCATTCGCTTTCTTCAAATTTGTAACACACTGGTAGAGGATTCCTATTCCTATTTCAATGACAAGTGTAGCCGTTATAATGGTTTGGCAAGAAAGTGATTTCGGTCTGCACCAGTAGATAGCGTTATATTTGTATAGTTATTCTTTTGTCAATGTCAGAATTTTTTTCTTTTGAGATTTGGAAATCCCGTGTAATTTTTTCTACAACTGTCAGTTTTAACATGGAGTGCAAAAATAAGCGGTCTCGATACATTTTCCCTTTTTATTTTCAAAAAGGCAAGAAAGCGGCTGATGCTCACAAAGAGGTACGTGAAGTTTATGGTGTTGATTGTTTAACAGAACGCACGTGTCAGAATTGGTTTCAAAAATGTCGTTCTGGAGACTTTTCTCTGAATGATGACCAACTTTCTGTTCGACCTAACAGTTCTGTGCAAAACAGTTAAATGTATCACACGGAACAATATAAAATCATATACCACGTTTTGGACTTGTTAAGAAGCTCGATATTGGGTTCCGCCACGACAATGCGAGGCCACACACATCTTTAGCAACACGTACGAAACTATTGGAGCTTGGTTGGGAAATGATGTCGCATCCCCCGCAAAGCCCGACCTTGCACCATCGGATAATTATTTATTTCGAAGTTTGGAAAACTTTCTTCTCCCTACTATACCAAAAGACCTCCCTACTTCCCAGAATCTTATCCTTTTCTTATACATATATGTCTCAGCTTTAGCCCCAGACCCCACTTGTGCCTAGACATTCCACCCAGTATGTAGTAACGTAACTCTTAATATTTGTATATACCAGGGCTTTGCTTGTACTTCATAATAAAGATTTTCTTTCTTTCCTTTTAAAAGACTCTCCTCTACAAAGATTATTTAACTGTTTGACAAAAAGTGGAAACAAAAATAGATGACATGCTATAATAAATACGTCACTTAAGTGAGCATATATGACAGCAGTTGATGTATCTTATGACAATTAGTATTATAATTATCCCCCCCCTCTACACTAATAGCCTGTTATCATAGAGAAGTAATTCTAATAACTTCTCAGCAAGAACCTCTGAAGTTGAGTAAGGAAATAACCTATTGTTAAAGGCCTCAGTCTAAGTTATGCTTTAATTGTACAATCAGAGTAACAGAGGATATTAATACTAATTACTTTCTCTAGATATCTGCTAACTTTTGTGACATGTGTGAAGGAAGAGAGGTATTAACGCAGTAGCTATTTTAAAGGTTTTAAGATTTTTTATTTACGTAGAAAACATTCAAACAGTTCATGGCAGACTTTATATGTAGTATGGGAAGGGTGCAGCAGCAAGTGGTGCAGGTGCTGCAACGTATGAAGCTGCGACACCGGGTGTCGCGTACCTGGCAGGTGCTGCGAAGTAAGGGGCGGCAACAGCGGGTGCAGCGATTCTAGCAGGTGCTGCGAAGTAAGGAGCGGCAACAGCTGGTGCAGCGATTCTAGCAGGAGCAGCAAGTGGTGCGGCAATTGGTGCGGCGAGTGGGGCGGCGACTGCTGGAGCGGCATAGGCGTACCTGGCGGCGAAGGCTGGAGCTGCCACGTAGGGGGCGGCGAAGGCGTTAAAGTTACTCTGGACTACCTGGGCACTTCGGCTGGTTACGATGGGGGCGGTGTAGGCCAGGGGGGCGGCGACCAGTGGGGCCGGCAGGAGACCACTGGGCTTGGCGGAGGAGGAGGCGATGCAAGCCAAAGCTGCTACGATCTATGTGAAATACAGAAAATAAAAATAAAATAAATAATACTGAATTCGCAAGATTGAACGTTAAAATAATATTATATTCATTAAATAATTCCATATCGTTTTGCTCTGTTCCCTGAAATACTTCACTTAAAAAAAAGAAATTTTGATTTCACATTACAGCACTATCCACAAAGACACATTCACTTTACTATCGATCTAAAATGACTATAGATACATAGATGCTGACCAGAGCGGAGTACTGCATGATGATGATGATGTTGCTGTGACTGCTAGGACTAGCTGACTGAAGATGCTACGGCTCCAAGTGGCATTTATACCGACTTCTGCGGCGTGAGCTAACTGCTAATGCACGCTGGTCACGGACCAATATCTTAGGCAATGGTCTAGGGCAGGGTCGGAGATGCGAAATATAGATTTAGAGCAGTTTCAAAAAAAAAAAAAAACGGTTCATTCAATCTTCTGTGTATGCGATTAATGGAGGCAATTTCGAGGTCTAATGTTACTCTTGTTGGCTTATTCGTAAAGTTTGGATTTGTATGTCCGAATTGGTCTTGGAAAAAGTATGTATGACAATAGTTTCTGGAACGCCTTACATTATCTACGCCTCATTTTGCGAAGGGGAAAGTTTATTTCAATAAGACAGCTGGTTATAAACTAACCAATGGTCTAATGAATGTGGAAGGTATTAAGAAAATGGTTTTCGTCATTAGTACAAGAAAGTTTTAGATAATTAGAAATTAAATCAAAATGGCCTCAAAATATGTCAAAATGTAATATTAGGATTGTGAGACTAATCCAGTGTTTTACACTATGGACCCAGACCCCTCCCACATCGATGGCAACAGACTGTCGGGGAAAAATTACGTTAAGAATTAGTATGTAAGTTTAAGTTTGAGCAAAAAGGTAAGCCTTATCACCTTTATTAGTCAGTTTAGTCCAGTCACGTATAATCTGTATCATTATACTTGTTTATTCATTATATAATTTTTATAAAATAACAAAACCTGTATATAATGTAGCGATGCTACGGGAAATACAAAAATAATTTGTAAATAGATTTGCCTGAGGATCTATAATTGTATAGAATTATCTGTGAATTTAAAGGGGCTATGAAAAAAAAAAAATGTACTACGCCGTATAGACATGTGTCCTGCCATCCTGACCTCAACAATAACTAACAATAGGTACCTAATAAAGGGATATCACAAATGACTACGCCGTGATCTGTTAGTCACTCATGTTAGGGCAATCTGGACATACGGAAAGAGCTATAGGGGACAGCGAAAAAGTCAAACACGAAGCGTATCCAATCCTTTCAATCATAAGTCCTGAGAACAATAGTAAATGTCCCTTAAAACGTCAGCAACAAAACCCTTCATAACGATCTTAATATACCCTACATTCTTAAACTCATCCCTTCCAAGTTCATGAAATTCCATAGTAACCTATCCAACCACCCTAATCCCGTAGAATAGTCATTGCACTCCACCACTCATCCCTATAATCTTCCACGGAGACTGAAACGGCAGTGGTCTCGTGACCTGCTATAAATAAATGACAGTGGGAGTCCTGGCAATGGTCAGTTTCTGCAATCATGTCCTGAGCGTATGTAGCTCTCGCGCTGTTAAGCCTTACCTACGGCTTCCGAAGAGTTCGCACGCAAGGGAGGTGACAACCATGGAAATTTGGGAGGTCTCAGGACTGATTGTAATTACTGTATGAATGAGCTAGTTAATAAAAATTGTAAATATGGTATGAACGAGATCATTTACCACAAATTACTTATTGCCCAATGAGGCAGATTGTAATTTTATTGTCCTGGGAATGGCCAGTTTTATTCAATCATGCCTTGAGCGTATGTGGCTCTCGCGCTCTCAGTGGAGGCTGACAATGGCTCGTATCCGGTGACGCGGCTGAAAGAAGAGCGTTGGGGACTTCCCAACACTCCGCTTCCTCATTTGCATGCGAGGAAGGAGACAACCTCGTTGATTTAGGTGGCTTCTGGGATGTTTGTAAATACTTTACTGCGGGCGAGTGAATGTATGTTGAAATATATTAAGTGATATTTTTCATTACATTCGCAAATGTATTCTCTTGATAGTGCTTTTCCAAATCTCTGCAAATATTTAAATAATTTGAGTAGAATTTCAAATAATGATACTTATGTTCTATTCAATAATGGCTATGGGGGAAAAAAATCTTTAACTTGCAAGGGGTCTTTAATTTGAGATGTTTTTTTCAAGGAGTTACTATGTTTTTAAACTCCACACCTCCCCCTGTTTTCTCTCCTATCCAGTTTGTCTGAAATTTTTGGAGAATCAACCGGAAACTCGAAATAAGGCGCAAAGAACACTCTTCCCGGAAAGAAAAGAACTTTTACCAATCTATAACAGAAGGACATCTGTGTTCTGGTTCGCTTAGTTGAGGTTATGCACACGTGCCTGAATATTGACTCTATTCATTTGACAGGTTAATTAAACATTTATATGAATACAGGAAGCTTTTAATTTTAGCACGGGGTTGTTTTGAAGTTCCTTCAGAGCCAGTGTTAATATAAAGCATTTAATGAAGGTTTTTCAAAAATATTTCAGGATGTTAATAACTTGAGCATTACAAATTGAGAGCTGAAACCTACCAACATCAGGATTATCATTGAACGGGAGTTATTGTGGGTTTTTTTTTTCTTTTCTGAGAAGGGGATGATGCGTAAATTGTTTAACAAAAGGGTGGGGTCTTTACTTTGTCGATATTATCGCCTGAAGTTTACGATGTAACTCGTCTCAAAAAGCAACACTCAAAACTTGCTCATTGCTCCGTAGGTTGTTCATCCAACTCATGTTCTGTAGGCTACACAAACCGGAGTGATGGAGTTTGCAATTACTACGCTCATGGCAGGACAAGGAGTGTGGAGTCCGGAGAGGAGCAGACCAACCCTCAGCCTCTCGAATCAGGTTCCGTCTTCTTTCCCTCCCTCGTATTTCTACTTAGGGAACACGTAGGTTCACGTCGGCATAAGCTTTATAACTCCTCTTAGAAACAAACTTTCTAAAAGTTTTGCGTTTAACTGGTCCAGTTCCTCATCCTCGGTAAATAAACCAACTTAAAGCAACTCCAGGGTTTACCTGGCTATTTCCGTTTTTCAAACGAACAGCATCACACCTTCGCTTATCAAAAAGGTATAATATTATTACGATATTACTTTATTAGTTTCCGTGTTTAAGACATTGCTTACTCTGTCATATCTTGCTATCATTTTATTTATGTCTTCTGCGAGAAAGTTTTCCCTAATCCCTTAGCGATACCTGATGTTGACACGTCAATGATGGATGTTTACCTGTTGGGATGGATTATGCGTATATATGTAAACATTTTTTTTTCTCCCCCTCATAGCCCTTTTAAATTTACAGATAATTATATACAAATATAGATCTTCAGGTGAATCTAGTTACAAATTATTTTTGTATTTCCTGCAGCATCGCTACATTATATACAGATTTTGTTATTTAGTAAAAATTATATAATGAAATAAACAAGTATATTGATGTACATTTTACGTGACTGGACTGAACTGACTAATAAAGGTGATGTGGCTCACCTTGTTGATCAACCTTAAAACTAACTTACATACTAATTCTTAATCTAATTTTTCCCCGACAGTCTGTTGCCATCGATGCGGGAGGGTTGGTGGGGTCATAGTGTTAAACACTGGGTTTGTGAGGTGCTCATCGAGTCATTTGACGCAACGAGTCGCAAAACTGAATGTGTCTCCGGTGGATGAACTCACTCAACAATGGCACACCAAGCACGGGTGCTGGTCGGCGTTCTTCAACCTCTCGAGAGAGGTATGTCGGACCACTTTCCGCATGATCCCATTCTGGAAATGTTGGAGACATTTGGCTGTATTGTCAGTCAAGTGGTTAAATTGCGGGGCACCGTAAAGCAGAGCTGGCCGGAGGACACAATTATATATCATCAATTTGAGACGAAGCGACAGGTTAGGTGAAGTTAGCAAGTGCGATAGCCGGTAAGACCTGTGTCGTACTTTTTCTATTTTGTTACTAAAACAAGTAGAGAAATGGAGATGCCTATCCATTTTTATACCCAGATAGTGCGTTGAGAAAGCTGGTGAGTTCTCTTGCCCTCCGATAGTATACGTTTTTTTCCCCTTTTGGTGGGAGAATATTACGCAGTCGGTCTTCCCGGCGTTTACACTGATGTTTAACATGCCCAGTCACTGATGTCGTCGGCGAAAGCGATTACAGTAGCTTTCTGATAGTTTGTCCCAACATTTTCAGATGTGTACATGCTGAAAAGAACCGGAGACAGAACCGCTCCTTGAGGAACTCCACAAGTCAGAGGAAATGGGTTAGAGAGGCAATCACACAGCCATACCCTCACCGATCTGTTCTTCAAGAACGAAACCAACATGGTGTACAGCTGCTCTGGGCATTCCCAGTCACAAAGCTGTCGGCACAGCATCCCGGTGGACACTGAGTCGAAAGCCTGCGTGCAGTCCAACGAGATCATAGCATTTTTTTTTTTCCTTCATAGCCCCTTTAAATTATCATAGCATTAACCTGTGTATAGAATATAATACATGTAAAGGTGGAACGAATTCCAAAGTTTACGACATAGAAAATTTCTTGATTTCATTTAACGATACATGGGCTGAGTAAATTTAATTGTATGAAGTGTGTGAACTAAAACTAAAATACAATTAATTCGTAAAATTAAAACATTCACTTTTTTAGATGTGAAAATCTACAATTTCTAACGATCGTTAAAGATAAAATGAATGTCTTTATGGACTCTTTACTAAATCATTCCAGCTACAGATTTCCAAGTAACATTTGAGTGTTTTCTTTTGATTAGTCAGTTATTTATATTTCACATTTAGAAATTGGAATGTTTCGCTCCGGCAGGCAAGGTGGCTGAACAATAATAATATATAATTGTGTAAGGAGTGGAAACAGGACTGGTTTTTTAGTTATGCCAAGAGTGTGTAGACAATAGCGCTTTGAATGCAGATATCCCCTTTGCTCTCTACCCAACGTCCAAAAGAGGCATTTCAGGATTTTGTTTACGAGATACATCCTTGATGCAGTGATCCATTTGGATTTATTACTAACTGAGCATTTTAGAAAACTCATAACTCATTATGTTTCTCTCCTTTTTCTGTTTTTGTTTTCTAATCTGAATTGAGTTACTTATCAAACCTTACTGAAGTACAAATAGCAAATGTGGGCTCTGTATTACTAAGTGTTGATGGAAAGGAGTCTCAATGGACTAAACATCTTATTGTTTTGGTATTTTTATACTTTATTTTGTACAGTTCATTGAAGTTAGATCAGTTTATATGTAGTATGGGAAGGGTGCAGCAGCAAGTGGTGCTGGGGCTGCGACGTACGGAGCTGCGACGGCGGGTGCCGCGTACCTGGCAGGTGCTGCGAAGTAAGGGGAAGCTACAGCTGGTGCAGCGAATCTAGCAGGAGCAGCGACCACTGGTGCAGCGACAGCTGGAGCAGCAAGTGGTGCTGCAAGTGGTGCAGCGAGTGGTGCGGCGACAGCTGGAGTGGCATAGGCGTACCTGGCGGCGAAGAACGGAGCAGCCACGTAGGGGGCGGCAATGGCGTTAAAGTTCCTCTGGACGACCTGGGCACTTCGGCTGGTGACGATGGGGGCGGTGTAGGCCAGGGGGGCGGCGACCAGTGGGGCCGGCAGGAGACCGCTGGGCTTGGCGGAGGAGGAGGCGATGCAAGCCAAAGCTGCTACGATCTATGTGGCATAGATGAGGTCAGTTTGAGAAAATAGCGTATGAATTATAAGAATATACATGAGGTTATTTTCCGCAACTACTTATAACTGTACCTTACATAGAGGTGAATATAATGTAAACGTTTAAGATAGACATGAACATATATTTTAATAAAATTTATGTTATCAATATACATATATTGATAAAATTTATCACATGTATTTATTGCAAAATTACGAGAAAGCACATCCAATTTTAAATAACTACGATTCACACCAATTCGAACAAAATTACTAATTACGCTAAAAACTAATTTTGCATTTAATAAATGGACCAAAGACTTCTAGATAGATTTTGTAAGTAATATGAGGTGTCCATATTTTCAACACGGATAAAATATCACCAAATAATTAACAATAAATACAAAAGAATTTAAATTGATGTAATCTGAAAACGATTTTAGATAGATGACTACTAGTCAATTTAAAGTAAAAAAAAAAAAAAATAATTGATGAATTTGATTTGTGTCTAAAAGAATTGGAAGCTAGAGAAGTAACTAAAAAAGTAAAATAAAGGTCTGGTAAATTCGGCACTGGGCTATTTTACTAACGATCTAAAATGACTATAGATACATAGATGCTGACCAGAGCGGAGTACTGCATGATGATGATGATGTTGCTGTGACTGCTAGGACTAGCTAACTGAAGATGCTACGGCTCCAAGTGGCATTTATACCGACTGCTGCGGCGTGAGCTAACTGCTAATGCAGCTTGGGTTACACTCAGAACTGTTGGGCAACTCTCTACCTGGCTGGCCACTCGACGAATGTAATATTTAATATATAAAACAATGACTTTTAGCTAGAAGTTTTTCTACATTTTTTTTTAAGTTTTAATTACTGACAATCAAAGCTATACTCGTATATGATTATTGATGGTTACCAGCTGTGATATATAGTCCCATTGGTTTAATGTTTATTGATAAAAATCGACGAAACAAAATGTCCTGGGATGGATGAGTTAGAAGGACGGGTTGGTTAGAAGCCCGGTCAGTTTAATATATTTTTCGGCGAATAATTATGTACAATTTGAACCAACTTTCAGCTTGTTGAGGCTGACTACCAATAGAAACTAACTCATAATTTAGAGAGCTGTGAGAAAGCAAGTAATTATTTTGCTTATCGATTTCAATGAAAATCCTAGGAAAAGCCCATAGTATTTTGCAGGCGATTTTTTTTTTTGTTTGATATCCCCTTGTTACAAAATTAATATTTGTTACAAAATATATATTCTACAAACGGATCTATTTACAATTGCCTCATTATATTTCCTGTAGCTTGCCTACATTTTATACAAATTCTGTTTCCTATTTATAGTGATCTGCATTGTACATTATACATTAATGGACTGAACTTATTAAAAGTGATTGGACTCACCTTATTTATCATAGACTTAAAATTAACATCTAAAAATAAAAAAATTAAACTAAATCTTAGCCTAATGTTTCCCCGACAGTTTCTAGCCATCGATGCGGGAAGGGTGGTGGGGTCATAGTGTTAAACACTGGGTTGGTTAGGTGCTGCAACGAGATTCAACAATGACGTAAATCTATAAATTAAACAGAGAGATCGAGTGCTGAACCACTTTATTACTTTCAACATACAAAATTTAAATTCTTCAGATGTAATAAAATATAACTCAACAAGATCAGATGACCACTACATTTATTAGTTACTAAAAACACATTTTTTTCTCACTTTCATGTTCAGTACAATTCATTTTTTGTTTGAATCGATCTTAGGAGGCCAAAAATGATTAAATTCAACAAATATATGGTCGAGTCATAAGTAACTTCCGATGCAGCTAAGTAGAATCTATTGTTCGTATCTACTCGCTATGAGTTACCATGACAACAAATTTTTGTTTTCACTATATAGACGAGGCTTCAGTTAGTCTTTTGTCACCTTGGCACCCCTAGGCTCAATCCTTGGTAGACTCTCACTACCTTCCTGACTCCATCCGCCTTTCTAGGCATTCCACACCCCATATCCTTCTCATACATCCTTCAAATAGGGGTCTCCCCTTAGTGAAAGGCACTTTCCAGCCAAAAATAATCTTCCTTATTTTTCCCACATTCCTATTTTTATAAGTTTGAGAGCTTGGGGGGGGGGGGGGGAGAAAAAAAAAAAAAAAAAAAAAAAGTCTTTTGTCAACTGTTTGATGTGATACACGTTACGTTAAACTGTTTTTTTTAAATCTCTAAAATGGAGAGTAAAAAAGTACATATTCGTCATGTAATGCTTTGGGAATTTAAACAAGGCAATAGTGCTAGGGTGACAGCTGAAAAAATATGAAGTGTATACGGTGAAGGACTAATAACTGATCGGGCAGTTAGAAATTGGTTTATAAAATTCTATTCTGGAGATACGACCTTAAAAGACAAACCGAGGGCGGACGACAACCTTTTAAAGGCAATATTGGAGCAAAATCCACGACAATCAACAACAGGTATAGCAGAAAGGTTGAATAAATCACAATCAACTGTTAACCGCGACCTGGAGAAGTTAGGGAAAGTCAGCAAGTTAGGAGTGAGGGTATCTCACGATCTCAGTGAACGGAATAAAGAAGATCGCATGTCAATCGCCACCAGATCCGAAAGCGAACATCCATTTATTGTGTGTATGGTGGGATTGTCAAGGAATAATTCACCACGAGTTGTTGAAGTCAAATTTAACGATTACTGCGGATAAATACGTTCAGCAGTTGCAAAGAGTGCAAGAGAAACTTCACGAGAAGCGTCCTGCACTCGTCAAAATTAATATAATTTTTTTATTTAATGAGAGTAAAATAAAGAATAAGAATGTAAGGTATATTAAGATCTTTATGAAGGGTTTTGTTGCTGACGTAATAAGAAGCATTTACTATTTTTCTCAGGACTTTTGATCGAAAGGATTGGATGCGCTTGATGTTCGACTTTTTTGCTGTCCCCCACGGCTCTATTGAATGGTAAAATAGATGACCTTCATCAAGTACAAGTGCCTATTTCTGCAGATTCAGTTCTGTGAAAGCTTTATTATAAAGCTTTATTATCTCACTGGAAACTGGAGGAAGCTAGAACCAATGTTAACCTTTGACTAAGTTGGCTGCATAGATTAGAGGCAGGGCTTGCACCGCAATGACCCACTTTACCTCTGAGATATCTAAGGGGCTCTCGAGATCCCATCTCCGTAGGATGCTGTAGTTGGGACCAAGCCAGGACCTTTGATATATAAGTGGCCCTCTGTCAAGGTTATCTCCTGCTTCCAGCTCCTTGAATCAAACGGTATATATATCATTTATATATCTTATTTTTTTTGTTTTCACTATTTGTTTGATAAAGACTCATGATCAAAAACAAAATTCATATTTTTTCATCTCGATAATATTTCCAGTGGTATAAAAGATAAATTTTTTTTTTCTTAGCTCTCAAACTTATAAAATAGGATGTGGGAAAAATAAAGGAAAATTATTTTGGGCTAATGAGTGCCTTTCACTAAGGGGAGTCCTTCATTTGAAGGATGTATGAGAAGGATATAGGGATAAATTTTAGTTATTTAAACAGCAAGTATCACCGATAACATTAGGTCAAACGAGAAGAGGATTAGGTAATGATTCGCGAGCGTTTAGACCTGTGATTATATTTGTGCAGGGTTTGCATGATGAAGTAAACTATCACATGGCTAAGGAAGATATAATGGTATAATATAACATATAAGTAATCGTCTCCCAGCTGTAGACGATCGAGAAAAAGGAATGAATAAGGAGGTAGATGATATAATAAGAAGGTTTGTTTTATAACTGGCTTTATTTTCCTCCTGATCCTCTATACACACGTTACGGGTTTGTTTACCCTAGGCTACAAGGTATCAGGCTTAACATTGTCGTACCGCTAGACGTAACTCCCCCCTACCAGTTTACGGACATTCCCCGTAAACTTCTAACATGCGAGATCAGCTATGTATCTATAGCAACACAAAACAAAAAGCATATTCTGTTAATAAAAAAATTTGAAAAGAAAAATGTCTTCCAGGTCCATCTAAAATCACAGCACAGACCCATATAACACAAAAAAACCTTATAAACGAATAAAAAAAATATATATATAGGCCTCTCGGGACTGGTCACCTGTGACACACATCGGAGTTATGTTTCGACGACGGGGCTCCCAGGCTCCACCGCGGGAAACTTGAGCTGTTCCACATGTACCGTCCGCCGTTTGATCGGGGGTGTAATGCTTTCGACCGTGACCACGTTGTGTTCGCGGAGAGCGATCACTCGGAAAGGACCCTCGTACCACACTAGTTCCTTACCCCTGTTCGACCCTTTTCTCCGGTACACGAGCGCGCCGAGTTTAAGATTGCCCAGAATATCGCGGACTTTGAGGTTGTCGCGCGCCACCCTTCGCCGTTTCTTATCCTGGAGCCTTCCCCGAACGGCCACCCACTGGTTCTTTAGCGCTATCTGATTACTGACTACCCGTGCGGCCAGTTCTTCATCGATCGCCGTACTCCTGCTATCGCGCCGACATCTTCGAAGTCCAAACAGCGTCTCGACTGGAGAAAAACCGGTGGCAGAATGGATTGAGTGGTTATACGCGATGACTGCCTTTTCCATCGCCACGTTTGGTTCTAAGCCCTTCTCTCCATGGTAAATTCGTAGGTGGTCGCTAAGCGTGCTGTGAAGCCGCTCTACGTCTCCTCGACTCTTCGGGTGTCCTGGGGTGTTGAGATGCCAACGGATCTCTAAGGCCGCCGCCTTATTTCGGCGTTATCAAACTCCCTACCAGCGTCGGAGGCTATCGTGTCTGGTACGCCATAAAATTGGCACCATGTGCGAAGTGCTCTTAGGACTGCTTCCGCTGATCGTTCTGCTATCAGATGGGCCATCGCTGTTTTGCTGAACCTATCGACAATGGTGACCCATTTGTATCCCCTCCATGTGAACGTGTCCACCTGCAAATCCTCCAACGGTTGGTCTGCCGTCGGCGTCTCCTCCAGTATTGCTCTGGGGGGGTGGCAATCATATTTCGTGGTGAGGCATGTGTCGCAGGTACCAATAACTCTCGCAATCGTGTCTTTCATGCCCAACCAGAAATATCTCCTCTTCAATGCTTGCAGGGTAGCGTTGATTCCCCGGTGGTTTGTCTTCCCTTGGTGGAATGCAAGGGTCACTTCTCTCTGCCGCGTTTCTTCTTTTACTGTCTCCACCTTCAGGGTACATCGGACGAACGTACGATCGACTCCGATCCTCTCCGTCCTCCATAGGCGTTTGATGCGTCCCCAGATGGTCGCATTTCCCACGTACATGTGGTGCGTTTTCCCTGGAGTAGATGCGTCCTTCAGGGCGCGGCAAATCGTATCGTCGTTTATCCCCGGTGTCGACCAGATCTTGACGATGTTGCAGTGGCCGTACTTCTCAGATTCCATCTTGAAGAGCCCAGAAGTTTTGGTGAGCCAAATGATCTGGCGCCTCTTGTCATTTATTTAGGCGTCGAGGTCCTCAATGTCCGAAGGCCTATCCCCCACTGAACTCCCTTCACTCGGAACATCATTGGCTGGAGCCCCCTCCCACTCCCCTTCCTCGCCGGGTGACCATTCCTGGACGAATTGGTGGGTGTCACGTGATGGTCCCGGAATCTCCTCTTCGATCGCATTCACGACCAACGCGCGGGATAACCAATCGGCCACGACGTTCTCCTTCCCCGGTTTGTAAATAATGTCGATGTTGTATTGACTGAGGAACTCCTTCCATCTGGTAATCCGCGCTGATGACTCTTTCAGTTGTCCCACCCATTGGAGGGGTCGATGATCTGTTTTAACCCGAAACTTCCTCCCGAATACGTAGGGCCGGAAATGTTCTATCGCCCATACGATACCCGGTAATTCGCGTTCTATGGCGCTATATCTACTCTCGGATTCAGTAAGGCGTCTGCTAGCGTATGCTATTGGTCGCTCCCCCCCCCCCCGTCGCGATCCTGCGAGAGTACCGCCCCCAACGCGTATTCACTCGCATCTGTGGTAATCATGAAGGGGAGTGCAAAATCTGGAAACGCTAGTATAGGCTCTTCCTGTAGCCGCTCCATGCAACGTCTTATATTGTTCTCCATTACCGGGGTAATAACGACTTTTTGTCCTTTTTTAAGGAGATTGTTAATAGGGACGAGGTACTCCGCCATTTCTGGAACGAATCTGCGGTAGTAGTTCAGGGATCCGAGTAAGCGCCGGATTCCTTTGACGTCTTTCGGGATAGTCATCTGCTGGATGGCCTCTACCTTCCCACAATCGGGTTGCACTCCCTCTCTGGAAATTATGTGGCCTAAAAATTTCACCTGCTCTTGTCCCAAAAGCGACTTCTCCGCAGACAATTTCAGCCCGAATTGCTTAATTCTGTCAAAAACCTGTCGCAGATGGTCCTGGTGTTCTACCTCATCTCGACTGAAAACCAGGAGGTCGTCCATATATATCTGGCAAAACGACTCCCCAATCCCTCTTAAAAATTCGTCCATCAGCCTCTGGAACGTTATTGGCGCGTTTTTCAGCCCAAACGGCATTCTGGTGAATTCGTAATGTCCCCGCTCGAACGTGAATGCCGTTTTGTGTTGGTCTCCACGACGCATCCGAATTTGATGGTAACCCGCCTTCAGGTCCAGTGTACTGAATACCTTTGCTCCACTTAGGCGGTCCAGGATGTCTTTAAAGCGAGGAATGAGGTATTTTTCGTCTATAGTATTGTCGTTTAATTGCCTGTAGTCTATTACTACGCGGTATTTTTCGTCACCGGACGACCCTTTCTTTTTCACTGCCCACAGGGGACTGTTGTATGGAGACGTACTATCTACTATGATGCCCTGTCGTTTCAATTCCTCGATTTCGTCCCTTATATGCTGTCGCAGCGCCTGCGGGTATCGTCTCTCTTTGATATATATCACTCTCTCCTGCTTCAGTGGGATCTCATGGACCGTTTCCCCCGTCACTCCCAGTTTGTCCCCTTCGTTGAAAAATATATCGGCATACTCTCGCCGAATAGCGCGTTCCCAGTTGTCCTCCCGATCGATCGCTCCGATTCGCTCCTTTAAGTCCCCCACGGTTCCTGTACACCGGTATAACATTCTTACCAGTTTAATATACCATATTCCGTTACGGCACTTCACTCTTGCTCCTACCCTTCCCAAGAGATCGCACCCTATGATACCATCGTACTCGCGCGGCATCTTCCTAACCACGTGTATTTTCAAATATTCCCCTTTTTTCACCCACCTATCTAATCCCATCGTCAATTCGCCTTCGATTTTACACGGCCCTCCCAGGGTGATAAGCTTGCACTCGCATGCCTGAATCCGCGACGACCCCTCGCCCACCCACAATCTGTCCGCCGCTTTCCTGCTGAGAATAGTACAGGAACTCCTAGTGTCTATCAAGCATCTCACTCCTCTCGCCACTCCAATAATGGGTATACCGCCGTAATTCCCTCTGACGCTATAGTTTATTAACGTGCGGCCACCCCTCTGCCAGCCCGCTCCTCAGGCCACCGCTTGCCGTTTCCTTCCTCCTTCCGTGCCATATCGTCTGCTTCTTACGTAGTCCCTGTCGTCCTCTCCAGTCTCTCCTGTTCTGCTCCTGGGTGGATCTTCTTCTTCTTCTGTCTCCGACGCTCCCGTAGTTTTTGACGATTCGGAGGGGGTTCTGGTTCTCCTGTGCGTTTACCTCCATCGGTTCCGGCCTATACCTCTCTGTTCGCTGGAAAATGTATGGACACTGCCTCACGATGTGTCCCTCAATTACGCATTCAAAACATTTTGTTCGCGGGCACTGCGCCACTAAATGTCCAATTCTTCCACATCCGTGACATTTTCTGTCCTCCTTCCTCCCGCTGGGTCTCGGTCTCCTTTGGCTAAGTCTCCTTCCTTCAACCGCCGCCCCTTCTTTCTCCGCATACCGTTGATCCTTCCTCTTCCATGCCTGTTGCGGCATTCTCGGCCTCCTGTACATCACTTTGGACCACCCTGCCTCGTTTGCCTCTAATTTTTCTTCTTCCTTACGGGCACTAGTGTCCATTAAATCTTGGGCGCACTCAATGAACGATCGGTCTCCCGGTAGACTATTTTTCTTGCCGGTATCCCTGGCCAACTGTACCTTCAGAATGGTCGATAGGAATGCCATCCGGCCTTCCACTTCCACTAGGTTAACCGTTTCTCTCATTTTTTCCGTTATTTTGTTAAACTTTGCCAGGAGTTCTCCGGCGTACTGCCCTTTCGTTTGATTGGGCCGTCTGGTCCCATCTGGAAGATGTCCTCTTCTGGTGTCCATCTGCCTTCCCCGTATGCCTTCTTTAGTCTTTCTTTTACCACGGTCCATGGGGTGTCTTCGTCGGCCTGTATTAGGTTTAGTACGCTCCGTTTTATTCTACACACTAGGTCCGCTTTGATAGATTTTGCGTCACCAGAGTCGAGTAAACCCCCACTTGCCTTCGCCTCTACTCTTTCCATAATCCTATCCCCACCTTTTATGAAATGGTTCAATTCGCCTAACTCTCCTGAGAATTTCTCTAGGTCCGATATTGTTCTCCTCAGGTCCTGTGACGTCGCCGCTCGCACCTTCATCCAAGCCAGGGAGTTTGCATGAGCTTCGGCCATCGTTTCCCTAGGTAATTCGGGCACTTCGAAAACCGCAGGCCGTAATTCTACGATGTAACTAGGTCACTTTTTCCCAATAAAACAACAGGAAAAAAAATTAAAATTTTACTCATAGTTGTTTACCAGAATACTCGTAGTTCCCGGGTTTCGGCACCAGTAATCGTCTCCCAGCTGTAGACGATCGAGAAAAAGGAATGAATGAGGTAGATGATATAATAAGAAGGTTTGTTTTATAACTGGCTTTATTTTCCTCCTGATCCTCTATACACACGTTACGGGTTTGTTTACCCTAGGCTACAAGGTATCAGGCTTAACATTGCCGTACCGCTAGACGTAACTTATATACATATATATATATATATATATATATATAAATATAATAATACTATATACATAATATAATAAAAATAATATATATATCTAGTATACGCTACGCCCAGGTGTTTCCTGTTGAATATACTAAAGGAGAGTTTGTTTTTTATGGGATTAATCTTTTTATTTAGTAAAAAATACTACATTTTAACCCAATAGAATAAATTTCATAATTTGTTTATTTAAAATTAACTGTCAGGGTGATAGGGAAGAAATGATGTTCCTAATAATTAACATGATGTATTCTGTTTTTCTTTCAATCAAACCAATTTCCAAGTGGACAAACTAACTATTAATAATTTTTTTATAAACATTCCATGATGATTCGCAATAATATATTAATTTTGTCTCTAGTGCAACAATTTAATTCAAAATCTTATGGATTGGTATAGCTGAAATTGTGAAGTTTTAGCATATTTAGACCTACAACTTCTAAAGTAGAACGTAACCTGAACTATCAAATTTAATATATAATTTGAAACAACCTGTCGGGTCGTCACGAGGGGGGTGCCTAGTTACCCTAGCCCTGGTGACGAAGTGAGGGTTGATTAGGCTATGACCTGGACAATCGTTTCATGACGGTATCTGACTCCATATTTGATAGGCATGTGCCCCGACAAAGCACTATATTCAGGAGAAGAGGAACAGGGTAGGTTTATAGGTTATTCATACCATGTTTACAATTCATCATTCATACAGTATTTACTAACAGCCCAGAGACCTCCATGGCTGAGAAGTCCACATGGTTGTCACCACCCTCGCATGCGAAAGAGGAAGCGGAGTCTTGGGAAGTCCATCACGCTCCTCCGTCAGCCGCGTTTCCGGATACAAGCCAGTGGCGGCTGACGGATAGCGCGTGAGCCACAGACGCTCAGTACATGATTGGAGAAACTGGCCATTGCCAGGACTCCTACTTTACGATTTATAGCTGGTCACGAGGTCACTGCCGTTTCAGTCTCCGAGGAGGATTATAGGGATGAGCGGTGCAGTGCAATGACTGTGCTAGGGGATTAGGGTGGTTGGATAGGTTACTATGGAATTTTATGAACTTGGAAGGGATGAGTTCAAGAATGTAAGATATATTAAGGTAGTTATGAAGGGTTTTGTTGCTGACGTAATAAGGGGCATTTACTATTGTTCTCAGGACTTTCGATTGAAAGGATTGGATGCGCTTGCTGTTCGACTTGTATTTTCCTGAACCTTGATGCCTGTTTTCTTTTGTTGTAGATATTTGGATACTGGACAGATGTATAAGTGTATTTTCAGTTAATCTGTATTCCCGTCTGTTGGAAATGTGCCCTCCGGGTGAGATGCGCAGTTTCCCGCCATCAGCAATTCTAATGCACAACTGTTGCACACCGGACTGTGCAGTGTTGACTCCACAGGTCCCCGGGCGCAGGACAGGCGGGCTTGATGCCTATCGCTACTTCGTCAAGTACGAGTACTTGATAGTCACAGGACGGACTTATCGGGTCTATCTTTACAGGCTCACAACTGGTCAGTCTTAAGACCTATTCACAGCTTGTTTGGAGAGCATTGATTGGTGTACTTCGAAAGGTGAAGAATAAAAGCATTCTTTGTAGGGGGAAAACTAGGAGTAAATTAGTCGCCGAAGAGATAATTTCTACTTTCTTACTTACTAAGGAGTACATAAAAGTCCCATGATATATATTAATGATAATTAAACAAAGAAAAAATATCTTAAACATTTACCAACTGAACTATTCTTTTCCAGTTGACAATTTGTGTTTCAGATTTTTTTTTTTTCATTGGTTGATAAATATTAATGATATAGTAATAATGCAAATTCCATAGTTACCTTTCCAACTACCCTAATCCCGTAGCACAGTCACTTCACAGTATCACTCATCCCTATAATCCTCCTCGGAGACTGAAACGGCAGTGGCCTCGTGACCTGCTATAAATGCGTGACAATGGCCAGTTTCTCTAATCATGTCCTGAGCGTCTGTGGCTCTCACGCTCTTGGTCCTCCACTGGCTCGTAACCGGTGACGCAGCCGACGGAGGAGCGTGGGAAACTTCCCAAGACTCCGCTTCCTCTTTCGTATGCGAGGGAGGTGACCAACATGTGGATTTGGGAGGTCTCTGGGCTGTCTGTAAATATTGTATGAATAAGTAATGATGCTAGTAATAAGATCTACCCTAACGAAAAATGATATCATGAAGTATATCATTAACGAGGAAGTTTAAATATTTAATTTTATTAGAACTACGATGAAAAATATTTTGCTTCTAAAAAAACCATCGGTTGAGTTAAATTTTTTGAGCATGATGACTTTTTGTTTTATAGTCGCGACATCAGATGGCTCTCTCATGTAATGTTTAGACTATTTCCAACGTGATAGGTTGCGGTAATGTATTCAAATTATGAAAGAACGAGATTAATAAAAAAACAAATAATAATAGTAATTATGATGAATTATGACTTGTTAGAATGAAGGGAGGTAAGGAACTGGTAGAGCTTTGGCTCATTCATACCATATTTACAATTTTCATTCACTCGGTCATTTATACAGTGTTTACAAACATCCCAAAAGCCTCCTAGATCAACAAGGTTGTCACCTACCTCGCATACGAAAGAGGAAGCGGAATATTGGGAATTCCCCGACGCCCCTCCGTCAGCCGCGTCGCCAG
Organism: Acanthosoma haemorrhoidale; assembly: GCA_930367205.1. Lineage (NCBI taxonomy): Eukaryota > Metazoa > Arthropoda > Insecta > Hemiptera > Acanthosomatidae > Acanthosoma > Acanthosoma haemorrhoidale. The sequence continues at coordinate 12,652,297 of OV884013.1, read as the reverse complement.
ATATGAACCACTGGAGGCTGACCCAGAGCGCGAGAGCCACAGACGCTCTGGGCATGATTATAGAAACTGGCCATTGCCAGGACTACCACTGTCACTTATTTATAGCTGGTCACGAGGCCACTGCCGTTTCAGTCTCCGAGGAGGATTATAGGGATGAGTGGCGCAGTGTAATGACGGTGCTAGGGGATTAGCGTGGTTGGATAGGCTACTATGGAATTTCATGAATATGGAAGGGATGAGTTCAAGAATGTACAGTATATTAAGATCATTATGAAGGTTTTTTTTTGCTGACGTAATAAGGGGCATTTACTATTGTTCTCAGGACTTTCGATTGAAAGGATTAGATACTGTTGATGTTCGACTTTTTTGCTGTCCACCATAGCTCCAGATTGGCTTAAGTATAACTTTGTAGATTAGTAATTTATTTTCTATTGAGAAATGGGATGTCCTTCGAAGTAGTCCCGAAGTTTTTGTTTAATTGAATCGGCACCATTCTTAGAATATTGACTTATCTAATGTTTATTATCGACATTATAAAACCGTGATAGAAGAGCGGGTCTCTCTCTGACTGCAGCGGTGTCAGATGCAGGTCGCTCGATATTGACAGCCTGAAAGATGTCACGAACAGTGAATGACTACATGAGTGAATGACAGTTGGAAAATGAAAATGTTCTCTGGTCGCTTTGTTGTTGCTGAGTTGATGACCTGTTTCAAAAGTGACGCCGGCAAAGTTGTGCAAGGATAAACGAACAGTCAAGGATAAGACCCGCTTTGGAATGAGAGACTAAGGAAGCGTGTGCAGGTGGTGACGCTCTAATAATCTTTACTAGAGATACTGCAGCTGGAGGCAGGGAAGAGAAGTTGGATTAAGTTGGGGAAGGGGCAGATGTGGGGGAGATCTGGGAGTCTCTTGAGGGGAAAGAGAACTTGATAGAAGTAGGAATAAGGACTCTAACTTTGCCCTTGGTCACCAGCTGTCTTAATTATCACATTTATGATTTATAATAAATGAATTTTTTTATGCACTATTTTTTTTTATAAAGGCACAAATGTTTTCAATTCTACTGTAATAAATAGTATTGAGGTTGGCAAGAAAGTAATTTCGGTTTTTTAGTGTGAAATAAAACTTTATTATTCTTTCTATACAATAAAAAAACTTTAATCAACCAAATATCTTCCATTTTGTTCAATGAACTGTTGCCATATTTCTGCTGACTTCATGATCCCGCGCTCATAGAACTTTGGTCCTTATCAGCAAAAAACGCAACCATGTGCGATTTGAGGTTATTACTGAAATTTTTACCATTAAAGACGTGTTGTAAACTTCGAAATAAATGATAATCCGATGGTGCAAGGTCGGGGCTGTATGGGGGATGCGACATCACTTCCCAACCAAGCTCCAATAGTTTCGTACGTGTTGCTAAAGATGTGCGAGGCCTCGCATTGTCGTGGCGGAACCCAAATATCGTGCGTCTTAACAAGCCCAAGACGTCTTTTTTTTTTTTTTACAATACAGCATAAACAGCAGTAACGACTGAATAAATTGGACGTGGATATCTTCGATTGTATACCCTACTCCATATGAGACGAAAATGTAGAATTTATTATACTCACTTTGATATTTTGTTCAATTTTATATTCATACCTAGCACCTATATGGGAGTAGAAGGCAAAGGACAGCGTCCTCCCTAGACGTCCTGGTCCCGTTGCCCGAGTCTCCTGGTCTCTAAGGCCGTCTTAGATCCCAAGTGCTTTAAGGATTCAGACTTTTCCATGCATATGAAAACGTAAACATTTGTCCGATTGTACTCATGTAAGTTAAGTAGTTTATATGTTTTTTTTTTCTACACCATACCTAGAGTTTTATAAATAACTATCCATAACCACCACCTGACATGTGGGACTGGGGTGCCTCCTTGTTCCCGGGACCATGGTTCTGCTGTCGTCCTAGTGCTCTCTTCCTCGCATCGGTGAGTGTCCAAATTAGTTTGAAAACACAATAAAACGGCATTGGTGGCCTGCTTAGTGGTTTTACTCTGAAACAAAACCCAACCAAACTTATTTCTTACCTATAGGGTGTTCCAGAATTAATGCAAGATTCAAATTTGCCGCCATTAGTGCAGTAAAGTGCTTGGCAACCCTAAAATATAATAATTTGACAGCTGACAGTTTAGGGTTAGTAAAAATAGAGCGTTACACGATAGAACAACGTGTTTTTATTGTTGAACATTATCTCAAAAATAATGAAAGTTTGGCGGCCGCAGTTCGAAAATTTCATACAAAATATGGTCGGAATAGTGTTTTGACGTCATCAAATGTGAAGAGATTAATTGAAAAATTTAGGGAGACTGGATCAGTTGGAGACACTAAACCCACTGGCCGTCCAACAACAAGCCGTTCAAATGTCAATATGAAGCAGTGCGTGAGAGTGTTGTTGAAAATCCATAACACAGTTCTTTGTGCCGAAATTGGATGATATTGATGTGGCCAATATGTGGTTTCCACAAGATGGTGCCACATGCCATACAGCCCATGAAACAATTCAAATACTGCATGAGACATTTCCAGGTCGTGTACTCTCTCGTTTCGGTGATCAGAATTCGCCCCCTAGATCGTGTGATTTAACACCTTTAGATTTCTTTTTACGGGGTTATTTGAAGTTCAACGGCATTTATGCCAAATGGTCATGGAAAATTTCAACAAAAGAGTGCGTATGTGCCAGCAAAGTCGTGGAGGCCATTTGCTCGATGTGTTATTCCATAAATAACCCTATCCTATTTACTTTATAATTCAATAAAAAAATAACATCGAAAATACTAAAAACTGTGTTTTCTATTTAAATCAAATCTTGCGTTAATTCTGGGACATCGATGGCCATTAATCCTTTATAATCGATGGATCAATGGCTCATCATTATTTAAATTGTAAACAAAATATTTATATCTAGATATAATTTATGGATAAGGGGATCCATACTCTTATTGCGGACTCCTATCGCTCCTGAAGTGAAGCTGTTTCCGAGTCCAAATTTAAGATATTTTCGCTGTCACGATAAGCCCAACCTTATAAGAGCCTGTCGATTTCTGTACACTATAAATAATCCTGCACTGCCGCTTATTCGTCGTATGTTGCGGATATGCAATGGCCGTTGTTACATTAGTTTATTTATTTATCTTCGCCTAAATACAGCCGAGTGAATAAATGTTCATCTGTAAAGAAGAACTGACGCAAATACGATTATTATACCACGAGGAAAATTCCGGTGGAAAATCCTACAATTAATGGACAGCTGAAAATGACACCCCTCCTTCGGCTTGATACAAAAAGGGCTTGGTTGCATACGAGTTATAATTAGCTGTAGTATCTGTCAGTTCTCAAAATTAATATTGACTTGTCAGAACTGGGTCACCTCTGATGGCTCTCACATCATTATAATTATTATCTTATAAAAAAAATAATCGTGGATTTATTATGAATGTAGGGTCATGAGCTTAGGGGGGGGGGGAGGGGGTCAGAACGTAAGTGCTCATTCTCTTTTCATAAAGTAATTCTGTTGAGAGGCAAAGTTACCGCCTAGAATCGGCAAACCTTTATTTTCCATCTAGGAGCCATCCAAAGAACGTATATTTTGAGTATAAATCATCTTCAAAAAATCAACAATACCAATAACTACTATTTTGGAAAGGTTTCTAAATTGTGGATATTACCTAATAAGTATTATGGTAAACTGTAGATTGTGGAGTATAGATTTTTTTTTTTTAATAGATAAACCGTTTTCATCTGCCACAGATAGGAAAATTTTTCAAAAAAATCAAAAACTCAGAAAGTTTCAAACAGGTAAAAACAAATATAATTGCCAATTGTCATTGTAAAACACATCAAAACTCTTTTTATCACTAACAGAGAGAGGACTATTCCAACCCTAGGGTCACCATATGAGCCACATTTCTTGAATAATCTAAAGTTTGGTTTAATACTAACAAATTTCTATTTATTGTATCAGTATTAGTGGCAATATTATGACGAAAGGCGAAAGACGAAAGAAAATTATAGCATTTATTATTAATAATCAACAACGCAAAAAAAATTAAAAAAATATACCGACAGATTCTTATTCCTGAATAATACTATAAAGACACACAATTCTGTGCAATAAAACTAGACAATTTAAATAATTTACAATTGAAAATTTTTAAGCAGTCGAATCTTTAAAAAATTTCACAAAATTCGAAATCCACTCATGTGAGCATATCAATATAAGCACCAATTATATAATAAGAAATATATATTTGTGCTTCCACAAGATATTGAAATTGTTTGAATTTAAGTTATAAAAATAACTACTCTAAGAATGAATTAGCTTTAATTTATACAACATTTATCAAATGTATATTTAAAGTTTATTGTTATTATTATTGTTAGATGAAAGTTGGTTTTAAGTCTATGATAAATAAGGTGAGCCCCATCAATTTTTAATAAATTCAGTCCATTAATGTACATCATTATACAATGCAGAACACTATTAGTAAAAAACAGAATTTGTATAAAATGTAGACAAGCTACAGGAAATATAATCAAGCAATTGTAAATAGATTCGTTTGTAGAATCTATAATTTGTAACATATATTAATTTTGTAACATGGGGATATGAAACAAAAAATTAAAGTTTATTTAATACAGTACAACAGTTAACAGTTAAGACTTTAGCTATAATATAAACTTTAATTATGAAAATAAAAATATTCCAAGAACGAGAAAAACTATTCATTGTTTTTGTAGCGAGCGCCAACCATATATGTAAATTACCCTATACTCTGGTGCAAATAATGTATTATATAATAAATGTAAATCTGTATGAGCTTCTAGTAATAAACCAGGTGGGTCCTTCGGCAGTGTAGCAAGGCAGGTAAATGAGGGGTCACCGTCATAAACGACACCTGACTGTCATAAAACACACCCTTTTAGGCCAACAGTCATAAACCTAAGGGGTATTGGCCACCTGGGCATCATAAAACATACCCCGTTCAGCCGACTCCACCTTCCACTAGGAAGGGGGAGCAGTATTTAAACCAGGAAATTAGGCCCTGTAGGTCTACTCTCTCTGCCACATCTCTGCGCCGTCACCCTGTCTGACAACCTTGCTGACCTTCTGACGCCTCGCTCCTGTTACACTGCCGTGCTCCGCTCGAACTCTGAAAACCAGAGTAATCAGGCACTCCCCTAGTGGCACCCCCGACAGTTTTCAATATTGATGTTGAGTTTGAGTTGGTTGATCTTAAATATATCGATGGCCTAGGAGGCTGCAAACCTGATTTATAACTAAAGTGAAGGAGTTTCGAATCCCTCATTCACGTCTAAGGGGGTTTTCTCGGAGTTACCGTAAAGGAAAATGAGTGGCTCCTTAAATAAAAAAACTAAAGGTTGGGAGTTAATAGCCTTATCTCTTCCTGAGGCCAAGTATTTATTTAATTTATTTTTGAAAACAAAAAATACATCCTTTATTTCTGATGACAGAAACAATACCATTTTGGTATAAAACTGACCTTGGTCCTTTTTTTTTAAATTCCAGCGTCATAATTCTGCATGAAGACTCATTGCTCTTTGGGTAACTAAACATTTCACTTGAGAATCTTGAAGGAACCCGACGAAATCCCCAGAGCAGAACATCTATCTGTCCGAATTGAGTGGAGATAATTTCATCGATTCGCCATTCGTCTGGGAAGTGAATTGACAGGACTGGATGAAGAATTCAGAGGAAATTGATTTCAGATAAATTGGCTTCACGACAGCTCTCAACTGCCTTCCTAAATAGTTTCCTTCTTTGAAGAAATATCTATTCGGCATATCCGCCATTTATATCTGGATCGTCTTATACCAGGTACTTGCAAGTAAGTGACATTAATACGTTATGTTAATCTATTGGACATTGGCGGTACGTGGTATGGTTTAGGTTTAAAACCTTTAGACAGACGTTTTTTTATTCCACTAGTGTCACTGAATGTATAAGTGAGTGGCTCCCAGTGGATAGCAGTCTACTACTGCATCAAATTTCAATATATTAAGGTGTACATATACCACACCCACCAAACTAAAAAAAAACTCTATCTACAAGGCTGATACATACAGTATTTATACATATTTAGAAATATACATACATAAATAACCATATATAGAAGTATACATAAAATATGATTGAAAATGTGAAATTCTAAAAGCTTCCAAACTACAAATATCCTTGTTAGACTGCCAGAAACGGTATTGTCTAAAATGAACTATATTCAAAATGCACAGGATTTGTAGATTTACCTCGAAATAATTACACGATTCTTCAAGGTAATGCATTTCGGCTATCTCGTTGAAATTAAATATATCGTCAATTTTATAGGTAAAGGAAACAAGACACAATAACACTTTACCATACACTTGTACACAGGAGACTCCAAAATGCCAATAGGTAACAAGTCCCTACAAGAGGGAGAATACGAGAACTATCACGTACTGTAACCGATTTGGATTTATGAAAATCCCACATGTTAGCAATACAAAGATTTCAATCCAAAACACTAAGACTAATAACTGCAGCTCTACCATACGTAAGCAATCACACAGCACACTGCGCATAGTCCTGCAAGGGCCATACGTACTTGACTTACCTCATAAGGACGACTCAAGAGAAAATAAGATAGAAAAGACACCTGTTAAGATAAATAAAATTACGTGGAGGTATCTCTTAACAGTCTCCTGACTGTTTCTAAATATTATTATCATTTTATTTTTCTCTTAAGTTTCTTAAGTACTTATAAATAATGATAGAATCGGCCGATAGTGTTATTTAAGCCACAAGGCCAGCGCTCTACTAAAGGAAGGAGCGATAAGCTCACTGTTTAGGAATTTTAAAACCATCCCTGTACAATGTCACTTTCATTTATTTTGTACGCGTATAATAATTTATCGACGAAATTTAGTTTCTAATTGGCATGAAAATTTTATAACTAATAACGTAAATTGTGAGGTTACTGACCCTTGGAAACGACAGCTTATGCTTCTGATGCACAGAATTCGGACATTTAAAAATTCATTCCTAATCAATGTAGGGATTATTCACTAATTATTATAGGACTCTTAACTGTATATATATATATATTTATATAACTGTATATATGTACGAAGATATATTTCTATATAAATTATAGATGCAGGTATATAATTATATGTATTTAGGAATGAATGAATGAAGGGTGAGAGAAGGAAGCGACGATAGCCGTGACCCTAGGTGCCGTGCCGCGCGGGCCGGGTCGATCCCAGACGGCGGGGCCAGGCCGCACGAGCCGCCCCCAGACCTCAACAGTCTGCTCTCTCTTGTTTACTTTGTGATCTCTTATCTCTCTTGTCGTTGTTGTTGTTGTTGTATGATGCGTGCTTGTGGGTGTGTACGGTCTACTGAGAGACTAGTTACATCGAGTACAAGCGAGTACGTATCGACCCCATTCGGACATTTAGAAACATATAGAATGGACCTTATTAGCGGCGGAACAGTAGTAGAGTCCACTCTGCATCATGATGGAAAATGAGTAGCACCTTAGACTAGTTGTTTGGTAGTCAACATCATCACCAAAATCATGGAGATGCTTTCCACCACAGACTTTTTTTAACAACATTACCAATGAACTAACTAATTAAAATGAAATCAAAGAAACCGATAATACCACAAGATATTACGGAAATTTCTTAATATTAGTTGAACTGGATAGTAGCGAAAAATACTCGGGTTTGTTTAAAAATATATAATTTTTTAATTCTCTCTTATAGTGAAACATTTTCAAAGAATAAAAAAAAGTACGGGTACCTATAAAATATTGACTAAGAATAAGCTCTAATGTCTGTCTACTGATGTTTCGTTTTTGTTTTGTTTTTTAAATGGAAAAACAACAACATATATTCCAGAAATAATTACAATCCAGTCCAATAGGGAACTGGGTAAGGGTTACTCTGCCATTGCACAAAAGCTGTTCTCCTATTCTCTATAAAGGACAAAAACTGAGCTGAACGGTCAGAGAACACAAAGTATGGAATGGGCAAATTTCAGGTGGCTGGAATCGGAACATTTATGAAAGATAATGAAAGCTGTAATCATTCGTATACAACCTGTCAGGTTCAGAATGGACTAACTAATTAATATATGTAGGGCCCTTTATTGCACCTAAGTGACCAAAACCAAAGTATTCTCATAATATGCTGCTTGTCACTCAAATGCCGACAACTAAGTTAAAAATATGAAATCCCGAAATTGACGGAAGAAAAAGGCTACAAATATTTTGAAGGACACGAGGATGGTTTCACTCAATACCAGTGACACCATTACCTCCAAGGCTAAGGGTGAAGTTATATACTAGCGACCTCTCGTAACGAAACCAACGGTACTGAGAAAGGCAAGGAAAAAAAAGAAGAAAACTTAAGGAAAAATGCATTTCCTGAAAAAAAATTCCGTGAAAGTTCTTACCGTGTAATTATATCAGGTTACCGGGTTGAGGTTTGGTTCTAGAAGTACAATACCGAAGGAAAGCAGTTCGTTCTTTTTTGAAAAGGGGATCGATACGAAAAAAAAAATACCTAGGCTCGTCGAGTTAATAATAATCTTACATAGAGCCAATGAAACAAAAATTTACTATAAATTCAAAAAGGCACCCAAGCGATATTTAAATAATAGTCAGACAGAATTACACAATAGAGTATTTATAATGACTCATCTCTTGAACGCAGGCCAAAATAAAAAAAGTAATTTTGTTTAAATTTCAGACAAGTAAGTATGATACTTATATTTGTTTAGCCTTATGCTATGTCTCAAACTGATGTTATATAAATGTGCCCTCCGACTAGCTCAGCTGTACGGCATATAGCAGGATACTTGTCTGACAGTACAACCAAAAGTCTCCATATGTGAAAAGTGGTCAAACATACCTCTCTCGAGAGGTTAAACAATAACTCTTTGATTGGTATACCTTCGGTGGGCGAGTTCATCCGCCGGAGACACAAGTTTTTCGGTGTTTACTAACCATGTATCCAACACCCTTCCCACGTCGATAGCAACAGACTGCCTGGGACCCCCAGGTGAGTTTTACATCCTTAAGGCGAGCCCCTTAAACCTTTTACTTACTCAAAAAACCTTCAGGTCGAGTCATAAGTAACTTCCGATGCAGCTAAGTAGAATCTATTGTTCGTATCTACCCGCTATGAGTTACCATGACAACAAGTTTTTGTTTTCACTATATAGACGAGGCTTCAGTTAGTCTTTTGTCGACTGTTTTCTGTGATACACGTTACGTAAAACTGTTTTTTTTAAACCTCTGAAATGGAGAGTCAAAAAGTACATATTTGTCATGCAATGCTTTGGGAATTTAAACGAGGCAATAGTGCTAGGGCGACAGCTGAAAAAATATGGAGTGTATATGGTGAAGAAGTAACAACTGATCGGGCAGTTAGAAATTGGTTTATAAAATTCCGACCTTAAAAGACGAACCAAGGGCAGTACTGCCTTCCAACTTTGACGACAATCTTTTAAAGGCAATATTGGAGCAAAATCCACGTCAATCAACAAGAGGTATAGCAGAAAGGTTGAATACGTCACAATCAACTGTTAACAGCCACCTGGAGAAATTAGGGAAAGTCTGCAAGTTAGGAGTGTGGGTACCTCACAATCTCAGTGAACGGAATAAAGAAGATCGCATGTCAATCGCCACAAGTCTGCTCTCACGGGTAAAAATTGAGCCTATTTTAAACAGGATTGTAACAGGCGATGAAAAATGGTTTACCTATGACAATATAGTCCGCAAAGACAGTGGCTTGATAAGGATCAACCTCTACCAGATCCGAAAGCAAACATCCATGGCAAAAAGATTTTGATTGTGTGTATGGTGGGATTGTCAAGGAATAATTCACCACGAGTTGTTAACGATTACTGCGGATGGATACGTTCAGCAGTTGCAAAGAGTGCAAGAGAAACTCCATGAAAAGCGTCCTGCACCCGTCAAAATTATTATAATTTTGTTATTTAATGAGAGCAAAATAAATGTCTGATAAAAAAGTGGAAGTTACTTATGACTCGACCTAATTATTATGTACATCAGAATCAATTGATTAATAAGATTGTACATCCACACAAAAGGTACAAAATGTTCCTTAGCAATAGTAAATACAATAAGCACTAAATGATATTTAATAGCGGATTCAAATTATTGTAGATTCCACAATATGTTGAATATGTGCAAATTAAATAAAGGGGTCCTATCCCCCAGAAAACTGAAGTAAGAACGATTATCACTCAATTGCTTGTCATCGAAAAGTTCTTAATGTCTTGAGTAATATAACTTATTAAGTGGAAGGCTTTAAATAAAGGAAAAAACACTAAAAATATAACTGAAATAATTTTCTTATCCGTTAAATGGTGGATTACAGCTGAGCTGATTTTTTTAACTTACCTTTCTCTGAGTTTGAGTATCTTTTTTTTTCTTTTTTTTTTTTTTCAAAGAAAAACAAAGATTGAAATCATAAAATATAAAGCGCCCCCCCCCCTCCCCGACTGCTGTTGAGTGAGGTCACACGTGACGCCCTTATCCCGTGACAGGCTATTTATAACCGTTATCTATTAAGGGCACAATATACCGCCGTTACATCTATTAACTGTTATACGCTTGATGTTCGACTATTTTGCTGTCCCCCATAGCTCTATTCCGTATGTCCAGATTAGCTTGGGTATAACTTTGTAAATAAGTAGTTTATTTTCTATTGAGAGATTGTATGTCCTTTGAAGTAGTCAGTACAGTTGTCCAAAGCGTCTGTTTAGTTCTTGTCTTTTTAGCCTCGTATGTGGGTTCCATGTCACAGGCGTTTGTCGAGATGGAAGCCTAAGTACCGTACTGTTTCAGACACAGGGAGAGGAATGCAATTAAAATAAACTAGTAGACAAGATAACATGATCTGTCCATTAAGATTTCTCACGCCACACATCAGAAACTATTAAGATTTAAAACGGTTAAAGAGCGTAAAGCAAAAATAATTTCAAAAATGTGATCGAAAATGTCCGGAGAGAAATAACAATAAATGATAAAACTATATATTCCTTACAATGACAATAAATATGTCCGACATCACATGTCACCCACTCTACAACTTCAGTGTCAGTAACGTTTTCCCTTTGACAATGGCAGTTAGTTCCACGTCAATGTTGTCATCTATTGACTCATTGGGATCTCATTGAACGGTTTGTTCCAACATTTTAGCGTTGAAATTTTGACGTTGAGTGATGAATTTGAAGTTGATGATAGTTTAAACGGTTTTTTTTTTTTTTTTTTTTTTTTAAACGTATTTGAGATTTTTTTTCCATACCCCCAGTGATTATTTCAACTATAGATCCTCAGGTGAATCTATTTACGGATTATTTTTTTATTTCCTGTAGCATCGCTACATTATATACAGGTTTTGTTATTTTATAAAAATTATATAATGAATAAACAAGTATAATCATACACATTATACGTGACTGGACTGAACTCACTAACAAACGTGATGGGGCTCACCTTTTTGATCAAACTTAAAACTAACTTACATACTAATTCTTAACCTAATTTTTCCCCGACAGTCTGCGGGAGGGGTGGTGGGGTCATAGTGTTAAACACTGGGTTTTGTGAGGTGCTGCAACCAGATGTGTTTCCAGTGGATGAACTCGCCCAACTTCGGCACACCAAGAAACGGGTCAGCGTTCTTCTCTCGAGAGAGGTATGTCCGACCACTTTTTGCATGGTTCCATTTTGGAAACGTTGGGCTGTATCGTCAGTAAGGTGGGTAAATAGCAGGGCACCGTACAGCAGAGCTGGACACATTTATATATCACCATTTTGAGACGAAGCGACAGGTTGGGTCAAGTTAGCAAGCTTGAAATTAAGCAAACAAAATGGGGATTTTTTTTCCCCCTTAGCTCTCAAATTTTTAAGATTAAGGATAAGGGAAAAATAAAGGAATTTATTTGGGGTGAGCGGATCTTTTTACTAGAAGTACCTGTTTGAAGGTAGAGTGTGGGAAGCCTCGGTAGCGGTGGAAATGTTGCGGTGCGGTGGTGAGAGTCCTCTGTAATATATTCTGAACTAATATTAACAACGAGAGTTTGATCCTAACAATCTAGAGAAATTCTATAATAAATCTCGATGATATTTGCTTAAATTTGTATCTATATATATATATTGTAACATTCATGATATTTGAGGATGAAGATCATGACCCTCACATATGGTAAGGGTTTTTTTTTTCTCTTATACTCCTAGGAGTGGGGATGAGCGGGAAACCAGTCTTAGCACAACCGCCGAGAAGAGCGGACTTAGCAAGCTCCCGAATTGGTGGTACCATACAGGAAGGGAGGAGAAGAACCAACAGCAGAAAGTAACGTTGATTGGATTACAGGAAGATCATCGATTGGGTGATATTAATATTGTTTTTATTATGGATCCATTAAAAGAAATTGAGCTCAAATTTCATGTTTTTTGTAATTAGTAGTAAATATCCTAATTTAAAAGGAATTGAATATTTTTTTATACTTTTGCCAGTACTCTATGTTAATTATAATTATTTGTTATAACCATTCTATTTGAATATATTTCACAATTCCTAGTTTCTCAATTTATTAATAACCACAACATTTGCCTTGAGATCGGGCGATTCAATCGGGATAAATTCCTATGTCAAAGACATAAAACAATTTGAATTAAAGATCTCATGACGGACCTGCCAAATTAGTTAAGGTAAATTGATCAAATAAAGTAGAAAAAGAAATGGTAAAAAATGAGGTAGGTTTTAATATATAATATACAATTAAAGTTCAGGTTTATTGCACACATCAAAGGAGGTTGCGTATGAATAAAATCACTTTTTAATGACTTTCCGGCCAATATTATTTAGGTTTTTTGGTAAATACTTACATTTTTTTTTTAATCAAAGGAGCGATTTCAAGTGTCTGTTTTGGTTTATAAACAAATCAAATGAAGTATTTTTGATTTAGTGAAATTCTGCCCAGTTTTTTACACAGCCATTAATTTAGATTTTAGGAAGCTCAAGCAATTTATTGGTTCTGCACTTATTTCCTTTATATAAAGATATTTTAATTGATGAAAAAAAACATTATGTGGCGCTAATATTGTTTAGGAGCATGTATTCCTAATGAGTTTTGTCATATAACGCTTCAATATACATTGGTCAACTATATCTCAGAAAATCGACTCAAGTCTTTGCGTAAGTTCGGGCAAAAATAATTCCAAGTGGGAAGGCCTTGACTCGAGGCAGGGTAGCTTAATTCGTAAAGCACCCGACTAGTATTTATTTTCTCTGTCTGTTAGTTATTAATTATTATAATGCCTTAGTTATTATAACTGTATGTTAGTTATTAATCATTATACTGCCTTAGTTATTATAACTGTCTGTTAGGTTTTAATTATTATAATGCCTTAGTTATTATAATGGTCTGTTAGGTTTTAATTATTATAATGCCTTAGTTATTATAACTGACTGTTAGGTTTTAATTATTATAATGCCTTAGTTATTATAACTGTCAGTTAGTTATTAATTATTATAATGTCTTAGCTATTATAACTGACTGTTAGTTATTAATTATTATAATGCCTTAGTTATTATAACTGTCAGTTAGTTATTAATTATTTTAATGCCTTAGTTATTATAACTGTCTGTTAGGTTTTAATTATTATAATGCCTTAGTTATTATAATGGTCTGTTAGGTTTTAATTATTATAATGCCTTAGCTATTTTCTCTGGCTGTTAGTTATTAATTATTATAATGCCTTAGTTATTATAACTGTCTGTTAGGTTTTAATTATTTTAATACCTTAGTTATTATAATGGTCTGTTAGGTTTTAATTATTATAATGCCTTAGTCATTATAACTGTCTGTTAGGTTTTAATTATTATAATGCCTTAGTTATTATAACTGTATGTTAGTTATTAATCATTATACTGCCTTAGTTATTATAACTGTCTGTTAGGTTTTAATTATTATAATGCCTTAGTTATTATAATGGTCTGTTAGGTTTTAATTATTATAATGCCTTAGTTATTATAACTGACTGGTAGGTTTTAATTATTATAATGCCTTAGTTATTATAACTGTCAGTTAGTTATTAATTATTATAATGTCTTAGCTATTATAACTGACTGTTAGTTATTAATTATTATAATGCCTTAGTTATTATAACTGTCAGTTAGTTATTAATTATTATAATGCCTTAGCTATTATAACTGTCTGTTGGTTATTAATTATTATAACGCATTAGTTATTATAACTCTCTGTTAGTTATTAATTATTATAATGCATTAGTTATTATAACTGTCTGTTAGTTATTAATTATTATAATGTCTTAGCTATTATAACTGTCTGTTAGTTATTAATTATTATAATGCCTTAGTTATTATAACTGTCTGTTAGGTTTTATTACCGAATGACGATTGAATGACACCACTGTATTTATACCGGTCCAGTGTATATGCATACCGTGAATAATTTCTCAGCCCTAATGCACCGTCCGCGTTAGGGTTTTACTATACCATTATTTATATTTAGCCTATCCTAACTCTTGATAAATGAACAACGATCGTCGAATATATTATGTATTTGTAAGCTATTTTTAGCCTCGGTTCATCCGTCAGTGGTTCTGCCACAACTCGACTACAGCTCGCAGCCGGTATCAACTGCATTTATTAAATCATAATTATTTAACAATCAAAACGCAATTCTCACTCCGGGCATTGTAGTAGCACCACATATTGTTTTCTTCATTATTTAAAATATCTTTATATAAAGGAAATAAGTGCAGAACCAATATGACCAAATGAGCTTCCTAAAAACTATATAAATAGTTGTGTGTAAAGCTGGGCAGAATTTCACTAAATCAAAAATACTTCGTTTGATTTTTTTATAAACAAAAAAACAGGCACTTAAAATCGCTCCTTTGATTAAAAATAAAATGTAAATAAATATTTACCAAAAAAACCTAAATTATATCGGCTGGAAAGTCATTAAAAAATTTTATTCATACGCAACCTCCTTTAATGTGTGTAATAAACCTGAACTTTAATTGTTAATAGCTACTGAGCAGTGGGAAAAGAAAACTAAATAAACTGAAATAATTAAAAACATTAAATGTGTACATTAACTCTTTAAATGGTGTATTAATGATGCTAGTTCTCATATACTTCCCGATATTGTCAGAAAAAAACACAAAAACACGGGTGCTGCTGAATATATCTTTAAAAGTTCAGATTGTTTTCTCGGGTTCATATCGTGGCACATTTGTGAGCAATGAAAATAAAACTCATAATAATAAAGAGTATTGTTACAGAAGAGTTGTGCAGAGTTTACCATAGGGTCTCCCGGTATCACCTGATGTACAGGGTTAAGTGTCAAAGCAGTTTGTTCCTATGTAGGTATTGGACATTTAACACCTCCTATATGGCCTGAGTGATACCTGTGGACAAAGGTGGTCAAGGCCTTCTCGGTTCCGCTTTTCACCTAAGGTTGCCGCAAATTAAACTATTAGGGGGACCGGAGAGTAATGTCGTTTGTTTTACATTAAATTCAAACAGATAAATTTTTAACAAGTTTTTGATCAATGATGTAATCACACTCGTCATCAGCAACATCTTGCCATCTAGTGGTCAAACTTTCAATGCCGAATCGATAAAAATCAATTGTTTTTTGTACAAAATATCTGGAGATGGCATTTTGGACATCATCAAAATTTTTAAATTTTTTGCCACTTAGAAAATGTAGCGATCGGAATAAATGGAAATCCGATATCGGGCGAGTATGGTGGCTGAGACATTAATTTCTTCCAGGGTTCTTGCGGAAAAAATAGGCGCAGGTGGGGTCTTGCTTTATCGTGTTGCAGAATAACGCCTTTCTTTTATTGACAATCGCTGTGAAATTTTCAATTAAAGATTGATTTACTCGATGCAATTGTTCACTGTAAAGATCTGCAATCGCAGTTTTTCCAGGTATCAGCGATGAACGACCCCGCGAATACTCCAGCAAACACACAAAAGTGGCTTTTTGGAGTGTAAACCTGGCTTAGCTGTACTTCGTGCCGATTCGTGCGGAGAGAGATTTTTGGATTATCATAGAGGACCCATTTTTCATCTCCAGCCTCATCCACCATACTCACCCGATATTGCACCATCGGATTTCCTTTAATTCCGATCGCTAAAAATTTGAAAATTCGGATGTTGTCCAAAATGCCGTCTCCAGATATTTTGCACAAAAACCAATTGATTTTTATTGATTGGGCATTGAAAATTTGCACACTAGATGGCAAAAGGTTGCTGATAACGAGGGTGATTACATCATTGATCAAAAACATAAACTTGTTAAAAAACGACATTACTTTCCGGTCCCCCTAATATTTACCACAGAACAGCGTAGACGGTATTGGTGGCGGGCATTTGTTGGGCTACTGGGTCTTCGCCCTGTAACTGTAGTACACAAGGGTACAAAGTAGGACAGATATACGAAAGACCCTTTGAAAGTACAACCCCTCCCTACAAGCAATGCTGCGTAGAAACAGAGTTCTTTGAGGCCGTAGACCCGAACGTTTGAGTCAATCTCTCCCGACGTTGCTAATTGACTACACATCCTCGCAGCTAGATGCCACCAGCTAGGAGGACTCATCTATATTCAGTCCTTGCGCCAGGAGCTAGGTCAGCCGAAGCCGTGCAAACCAATTCGAGTGTGTAACATAAGTTACCAAACTGAGTCGCTCACCGGCTGACTACTGATCCTCACGGTGTTCGGGCCGACTGGGTGTGGTCATCTGTCTTTGCGCAATTCGCCTCGCCAGTCAAACGGGTGTCTAAATGTCTAATGCTGTCATCCGAGCAGCCAATGAGCACTTAGAACAGTTCATCTGTCTGCGAACTTAATCGCTTCTTAATTGTTAATTATTATTACAAATTTACATCTAAATGAAAAATTAGTGGAATGATAGGTACCAAACTGCTTCGGGTGACGACCTCATCAATGTGAATTTTCTTTCTTTGCAAAACTCTCGCAAAGATTTCACACTCAGGCAGACAGGGAAGAGTATTAGTGGTAATTGGCTTGAGTCATGTTTATTAGTCAACTACTAGGGGGCTCAAAACCGCCAAGGCAGACAGACAGACCGATAGGTAAAATATTGAGGTTGGCAAGAAAGTAATTTCGGTTTTTAGTGTGAAATAAAACTTTATTATTATTTCTATACATAAAATGAACTTTAATCAACCAAATATCTTCTATTTTGTTCAATGACCTTTTGCCATCTTTCTGGTAACTTCATGACCCCGCGCTCATAGAACTTTTGGTCCGTATCAGCAACAAACTCAACTCAAGTGCGATTTGAGGTCATCGTTATTACAGAAATTTTTTGCCATTTAACAAGTTTTGTAAACTTCGAAATAAATGATAATCCGATGGTGCAAGGTGGATAGGTATAGCTTCGTGCGTGTTGCTAAAGATGTGTGAGGCCTCGCATTGTCGTGGCGGAACCCAAATATCGAACTTCTTAACAAGCCTAAGACTTCATATATGATTTTCAATTGTTCTGTGTGATACATTTAACTGTTTTGCAATTTCTCGCACAGTTATATGACGATTATGGCTTTCATTTTGTCATCAACAACTTCAGAAGGTCGACCAGAACATTGGTGATCTTTTAGTAAAAAATATCCAGAACGAAATTTTTTAAACCATTTCTGGCAAGTGCGTTCTGTACAAACAATCATCACCATAAACTTCACATATATCTTTGTGAGCCTCAGCGCTTATACTTACTTAAGATAGTATAAGTATACTTTCCACTAACGTTGTTTTTCTTCTTACTCAATACATAAACGGAAATGCGTAATGATTTATTGACGTTCAAATCTACTTCTCGACCATTATTTTGGAACGATACTAATGAAATAGTCATTTTAAATTTTAGTCTATCGTTAGTCGATCGGATCGAACTCCTTGTAGGCTCGGCCACCTGCCGACTCAGCCAGCCCCTGCAGGGGGCCACTCACACCAGGCCCGACCTGGTCGACTACAGACCCATGGCCTAGACCCCTAGGCTCAACCCTCGGTGGACTCTCACCACCGCCTCGATATGACCCACACCTCTCCCGAGGTCCTCCACACTCCTCATCCTCTACACACATCCTTCAAATGGGACTCCCCCTAGTGAAGGGCTATTGCCAATCCAAGAAAATTATCCTTTTTATTTTTCCCTTATCCAATTTACATTATTTTGAGAGGTATGAAAAAAAAACCTATCCTTAAATGCATGGTGATTCATTATTTTTTTAATGCCTAGAGTCAAGCATAAGAATAAACATCAGCATTTAAGGCAGTGCTTATAGCTCCTTTTGCCTTTTGAAACCATAGGGTGAGGGGATACTTTTGGACGGGTACGTCCTGTAATCGTCTTTCGTCTATCTGTCTGTTAATCTATTTGTAAGTAATTGCATTTCATGGTAGCTGCCTTAAAAATCATCAAACACTCGGAAATTTTCATGAGAAAACTGCATATGTTTTGCATAATATGTTATAATGATAGGAAATATGAAAAAAAAAAAATTAAAAAATGAACACGAATAAAATCGGTCCTACCTCGAACCCATTCCTCTCTCCAGTTTGGACCACAAAAGTCCAACACATAATATGTATCATTGATTCGATACAATATTTAATACTGTAGGGAAAATATTCACTTTATGGCTGAAAGTAATGGATAAATAATTTACCCTATTATTTCTATCATTTCAAAAGTAACAAATAAAAGTTACACGCGAAATATCGAACGGAGGTTACTAAAATATTGCGAATACACGATGAAAGTGTTAACGAATTTAAGAAATTATAGTTCCACACAAGTCCCGAAAACGAATTACCTGTTTGATCAATCAGTGACAAATTGCTTTCGATAGATATCATCAGTTTGTAAATATTATTATCATTACAATAACTATATAATATATTATAATAGTATCTATGAGATTCGAGAACAGGGTAGGCGGGTGAGCACAGACGGCCTTATCGAGTTGGCAGCACCACTGTCCCCTAGAGGGCACTACGGTAGATCGGATTACTGCTGGCAATTATTCAGAGTGCACCGTACAAAGTGCACACTACGTGTGTGTGCATGCATGGCCGGCCTAAAGGGTTATGCGGTATAATCTAGTCAACAAAGGCCAGTATATATGACGACTAGAAAAAAATAAAATAATGTAATTCTGAAATTTGGTATTGTTTTTAGGGGGAGTTGTAGAGCACAGGACTAAAAGTCGTCCAGGATGGGGGTTAGCACAAAGGGGGGTTGCCTAAATGTCAATTTTTTTTCTAAATCAACTCGGGTTTTTTTCAAATATCTCCTCGCAAGTAGCCATGCAAAAAAAAAGTACTCTATACTAAAAATTATATTACTTATAATTGCCTTCAAAAATGTTCTCACGATGGTTCTCAATTTGATGAAAAGATTTTCCCTACTGAATCCCTAGCTAATAATGAACCCGATCTATAATCAAACAAAAGGTATTTGTCATTTCTTCAGTAACCAACTAAGAGCTGCTAAATAACAACTTGTCACCAGACCGTATGGGGTGGCCACGTGGAGGTGTTAAATCATTGCACCCACTTACAGCCAAGTACCCATTTACTCCAGGCACAATCCTAAAACCCACTTTTAGTCACTGGGTACGGTACTTGCCTGTGGACTGCTATGAAACCTGTACCAACGATCACCTCTCGAAGATGAAGACTTGGACATTAATTTTGAGTTACCTGTGATGATGGTCCTTATCCTGACCAGTGATTAAACAAACTACTTAATTCATGTTCAAGGGAATATAGTAGTTACTGACGAAGTTATATGCTTCTATGTAGGTAACTAATGTAGGTAACTAATGTAGTCAACAAATGTAGAAAACTAGTGTAGGCTACTAATGTAGGTAACTAATGTAGGCCACTAGTGTAGGTAACCAATGTAAGTAACTAATGTAAGTAACTAGTGTAAGTAACTAATGTAGGTAACTAATGTAGTCAACAAATGTAGGAAACTAGTGTAGGCAACTAATGTAGGCTACTAGGTTAAGTAACTAATGTAGGCCACTAGTGTAAGTAACTAATGTAGGTAAGTAATGTAGGTAACTAGTGTAAGTAACTAATGTAGGTAACTAATGTAGTCAACAAATGTAGAAAACTAGTGTAGGCTACTAATGTAGGTAACTAATGTAGGCCACTAGTGTAGGTAACTAATGTAAGTAACTAATGTAAGTAACTAGTGTAAGTAACTAATGTAGTCAACAAATGTAGGAAACTAGTGTAGGCAACTAATGTAGGCTACTAGGTTAAGTAACTAATGTAGGCCACTAGTGTAAGTAACTAATGTAGGTAACTAATGTAAGTAACTAGTGTAAGTAACTAATGTAGGTAACTAATGTAGTCAACAAATGTAGGAAACTAGTGTAGGCTACTAATGTAGGTAACTAATGTAGGCCACTAGTGTAGGTAACTAATGTAAGTAACTAATGTAAGTAACTAGTATAAGTAACTAATGTAGTCAACAAATGTAGGAAACTAGTGTGGGCAACTAATGTAGGCTACTAGGTTAAGTAACTAATGTAGGCCACTAGTGTAAGTAACTAGTAGGTAACTAATGTAAGTAATCAGTGTAAGTAACTAGTGTAAGTAACTAACGTAGGTAACTAATGTAAGTAACTAGTGTAAGTAACTAATGTAGGTAACTAATGTAGTCAACAAATGTAGGAAACGAGTGTAGGCAACTAATGTAGGCTACTAGGTTAAGTAACTAATGTAGGTAACTTATGTAGGCCACTAGTGTAAGTAACTAGTGTAAGTAACTGATGTAGGTAACTAGTGTAGGCAACTAATGTAAGTAACTAGTGTAAGTAACTAATGTAAGTAACTAATGTAAGTAACTAGTGTAAGTAACTAATGTAAGTAACTAGTGTAAGTAACTAATGTAGGTAACTAATGTAAGTAACTAGTGTAAGTAACTAATGTAGGTAACTAATGTAGTCAACAAATGTAGGAAACTATTGTAGGCAACTAATGTAGGCTACTAGGTTAAGTAACTAATGTAGGTAACTAATGTAGGCCACTAGTGTAAGTAACTAATGTAGGTAAAAAATGTAGGAAACTAGTGTAGGCAACTAATGTAGGTAACTAATGTGGGTACTTTATAAAGTACAGGGGAGGGTGTTATAACACCCTACCCTCAAGTATACAACAGTTTTCACTTTGCTAATGTTGGTGTATTTAAAATCATTTGCTTTGTTCAATATTAATGTTTAACTTTTTGTTTCCACAGAGATAAAGCGTTTAAATAAAAATTGTGAAAATTTCTGTTTTTAACGCACGATATCTCCTAAACCATATCCTCAACGGAAACAATGAATAGAAACTTTCTTATAGGAAATTTTATGATATTAAATTTTGTATATATAATATATTTTTCTAAAATCACTACTTTGCGAGATTTTCAAGAAATATAAAACCTCACGTTCACCCCAACATTAGGGACTTTCAGTGAGCTGTACCCGACACTCTCCTGAAGTTAATGGTTTTTGTTGACATAAATGTTATTTAAAATTTGTGAATAATCTATTTCAATTTTTCAAATCAAAAGTACGTCGTTTAAGTTATCAAAATCATCTCAGTCATTGAAAATTGTATTTTTAACAAATTTAATTTAAAAAAATTATAACTAGCTGTCGATATTTAACATAAATAAAAAAAACAAAACTGTTATAACAAACATGGAATGTATTATATATGTGGATTTATATTTCGAAACTTTACTGGAAAAAATGATATGGTGGACGAATATTTAAATTGTTCCTTAAGTTAGAAAGTATTTTTCTTGGAAGTGATTTGTCAGAAACTTGTCCATTGTTCTCGGCAGACATTCAAGCTGTATGCCCATGTGCTCATTACAAGTGTTAGCACTTCGTCTACAGTGGCTCATATAGAAATCTCAATCACGTACTTCACACCGATTCGTCGAAGTGATGAGTAAAAGGTTAAAATATATTATTTCATCAGTAGAGAAGCAACGCAATTATATGATAATTATCATTTTATGAATGTTTTTAATTTTTCCTAATTCCGACACTCATCTCAAGAGATTGCTAAATTTCTTATGTCAAAATTTGATATCTTTTTTATTCTAAGTTGTGTTGATATGCTCGTTATTTAAAAAAAAAAGCAATGCGCTTTTTTCCATAGGAACATGTCAATCTCTTTACCTATTTTTTACATTAAAATTTTATTTTTCATCACTGGTATTATAAAGGCCTCTGTTTTTGACAAAAAATACCAGTATAATACCATATATTGAAATTTCTTTATTGTGCTGAAATTACAATCTGCCTTATTAGGCAATAAGTAATTGTGATAAATGTTCTCATTTGTACCATATTTACAATGCATCCTCGCATGCGAAGGAGGAAGCGGAGTATTGGGAAGTGCCCCATGCTCCTCCGTCAGCCGCGTCACCGGATACGAACCTGTGGAGGCTGACCAAGAGCGCGAGAGCCACAAACGCTCAGGACACGATTAGAGAAACAGGCAATTGCCAGGACTCCCACTGTCACGCATTTATAGCAGGTCACGAGGCCAGTGCCGTTTCAGTCTCCAAGGAGGATTATAGGGATGAGTGGTGAGCCCCATCACCTTTATTAGTCAGTTTGGTCCAGTCACGTATAATGTATATCATTATACTTGTTTATTCATTATATAATTTTTATAAAATAACAAAACCTGTATATAATGTAGCGATACTACAGGAAATACAAAAATAATTTGTAAATGGATTCGTCTGAGGATCTATAATTATCTCTAAATTTAAAGAGGCTATGGAAAAAAAAATTCTATAATTCAATAGACAGTAGAGTTTAAGGATACCAGCCCAATTTAACTCATTTGTGTAACAGTAGGTTATATAATTGTTTTGTAGACAATAAGTTCATTTCTTTTATATTACCAATTCAATAACTTATGTATAATAAATAAATTTTATAGTGAATTAGTTTAAGCGTATTAACCAATTACAGATTTCTTTTAGTATTTACTTATGTAACAAAATGTTATAGCATGTAGTAACTGAAAGATGGCGAGGTCACTGATTCTTGGATCAACTATTAATATTACACAAACTGTTAGGTGGCATTGTGGATTTACGTCCGCTGTTGTATCACACATACGCACTCATATGAGACGAAAAGCTATTTACGTTAAAGTACCTATAATAAAGTGAAGCCTCTAAATTTTTTTTTGAATAGGCGATAAGAACCGATAGCTAATGATTATCAAATTCAAAATAAATTGTTTGCCATTCCTCGAAATATTGGCAATCGCTTATTGGAAGTTAAGGATATTGAGAAATGCCTTGGGGGCACAGCTGGTTCATGATATGGAACTGGTAAGTATACCCCGGCGGAGAGAGAGAGACAGGATTTCCTCCCGAATACATCAGGTCCTCCAGAGATAAAATTTCGGTAGTGTTCCTGTCTATCCATATTACATCAGGAGGCAGGTGGGGAGGGATGGGGGATTACCACCCTCCCAGCCCCCCTCCCGATCCGAATCTAATCCCGCTTAGAGAACCTTCCTCACAGGAACCTCCAGGGATATCCGGGAACTGAATATGTCTGGTTCCAGTCTAGGGTTGGAGTGTTTAGAGGTCGATTGTTTTCTGATCCTCCAACTGTCCTACTTTCTTTTTTTTTTTTGGGGTTATTAACTTCTTTATTAAATGTTCCCATTCATACCACATTTACAATTCAGCATTCATACAGTATTTACAAACAGCCCAGAGGCCTCCCAAATCCACATGGTTGCCGAAGAGCGCGAGAGCCACATACTCAGGACATGATTGGAGAAACTGGACATTGCCAGGACTCCCACTGTCACGCATTTATAGCAGGTCACGAGGTCAATGCCTGTCTCCGGGGAGGAATATAGGGATGAGTGGTGGAGTGCAATGACTGTACTAGGGGAGTAGGGTGGTTGGATTGGTTACAATGGAATTTCATGAACTTAGAAGGGATGATTTCAAGAATGTCGGGTATATTAAGATCGTTATGAAGGGTTTTGTTGTTGACGTAATAAGGGGCATTTAACGAAGTAGTCTGTACAGTTGTCCAAAGCGTCTGTTTAGTTCTTGTCTTTTTAGCCTGGTATGTGGGTTCCATGTCAGTCGTTTGTCGAGATAGAAGCCTAAGTACCGTACTGTCTCGGATACAAGGAGAGGAATGGAATTGTGTGCAATAAACTATTGTGCATGACTTGTGACATAGAAGGTAATGTGGGAACATTTTGCTTCAATAACTTTGATCTGCTATTTACACCAATACTCGATCTCATCAAGGTGTTTTTGAAGGTTATGGGACCTACTTTTAACAAATCAGAACTTTATTGTGAAATAATTACAATCTGCCTTTTATAAGGCAATAATAATACAGATAAATGATCTCATTCATACCATATTTGACCTACTTTTAAAGATGTATTGTGAGCAATCGTATCTCCTTTTTGTGTCTGCTTGCCTTCAAAGCCTGAAGACGTTATCGCTGAGATAACTGATTCAGATCGTTACTCATCCAGTTATAAAATCATAGGAAACAACTCTTTTTTTTTTTTTTTTTTTTTACCCATTTCTCTGGTCTATTCCTTTCCCAATGACAGATACAATGAAAATAAATGAATGAATATTCCAAATTGTATTTTGCTGTTTACGTATTATGTATGCTGGAGTATGGGCCTAGGGTGGCTTAGCTTTGAAGATAAGTAGAGGTAATGTTAGGTCTGACGTAGATGTAATTGCGGTGCTACCGAAAGACGCCTCTAGGTTCGCTGATTGAGGGACAGAGGTGTTTCCCACAGAGCGCGCTCCTCTCCATCAGATTGCATAACATATCGAAATATCTTTTTTTAAAAAAAGTGATTTTCAGTTTGAAGAGGTGATTTGAAAAACCCTTGGTTCCTTAGAATAAGTCAGTAAGTATAAAAACATATATGTTCAGAGCATTGTTGCAAAATTCTTGTAAATTACACGTTTGATACAAATTAACTCTTTTTACACCATTGAGGACCAAATGTACTCGGAATCAATGATCATTATTTCTTTGACGTAGCTATTTTCCCCAGAGCCACTTAAATAAAATGAAGTATTTTTTATAAAGAATAACGAGTACTTTTCATTCGAAGCTCAACTCTCTTGAATTCTCTTCCTCTTATTCTTTGTCATGTTCCATCGTTACGTAGTTTGAACCCTTTTATTCGAACAACTCCTTACTACTTGGTAACCTAGGATTTTTTAATTAATTTTGATTAATATTATTGTATTATTTTGACTAATATTATTGTATTTTTTTGACTTATATTAATGCATTATTTTGACTAATATTATTGTATTATTTTGACTAATATTATTGTATTTTTTTTGACTCATATTAATGCATTATTTTGACTCATATTAATGCATTATTTTGACTAATATTATTGTATTATTTTGACTAACATTATTGTATTATTTTGACCAATATTATTGTATTATTTTGACTTATATTAATGCATTATTTTGACTAATATTATTGTATTATTTTGACTATTATTATTGTATTTTTTTGACTCATATTAATGCATTATTTTGACTAATATTATTGTATTATTTTGACTAATATTATTGTATTATTTTGACTAACATTATTGTATTATTTTGACTAATATTATTGTATTATTTCGACCAATATTATTGTATTATTTTGACTAATATTATTGCATTATTTTGACTAATATTATTGCATTATTTTGACCAATATTATTGTATTATTTTGACTTATATTAATGCATTATTTTGACTAATATTATTGTATTATTTTGACTAATATTATTGTATTTTTTTGACTCATATTAATGCATTATTTTGACTAATATTATTGTATTATTTTGACTAATATTATTGTATTATTTCGACTAACATTATTGTATTATTTTGCCTAATATTATTGTATTATTTCGACCAATATTATTGTATTATTTTGACTAATATTATTGCATTATTTTGACTAATATTATTGCATTATTTTGACCAATATTATTGTATTATTTTGACTAATATTATTGTATTATTTTGACTAATATTATTGTATTAGTTTGACTAATATTATTGTATTATTTTGACTAATATTATTGTATTATTTTGACTAATATTATTGTATTGTTTTGACTAATATTATTGAATTATTTTGACTAATATTATTGTATTGTTTTGACTAATATTATTGAATTATTTTGACTAATATTATTGTATTATTTCGACTATAAACGGTTATTATCCTTTAAATTTTTGTAGTTCACCAATTTATTTTTTATTGGTTTCCCCTATTCTTTTAATTTAATTGTGCACCATATTTTTGTCATTTGTTATATTTTAACAAATTCTTGGATGATATTTTTTTATATGAGTTATTCGCTTTATTTTCTTGTTTTTTTTTTTTCTTTGTGATGTATTGTTTTTTTTTTGTTGGCAAAAGTAGACTGTATTTAGTTGTCCATTGTTGATATCCTTATGGGACATGGGCCTAGAGAGTAATGATTTTTTCTATTCAACTCTCAACAATGGCTTCTTCTTGCCCTGCCAGTCCTCCCCCTCCTCTTAATTCTCTTCTTGTCGTTTCGAATCCAACGCCTATTATCCTTCGACTTCTTGGCCTGCGACGCGTTCTGCTTTCTTTTGAAATGATGTGGTGTATTTTATAGGGCCAGCATTGTCCCTCTACGGTCCTCAGGTGTTCATACCATTCTAACCTTTTGGTTTCTGTATAATACCGTATAGTTTTATTGGTACCTAACTGAATTCTGAAAACTTTCTCCTCAATGCCCTTCATCTTCTCTAACGGGTGGAATCTGTTTCCTTCCACTATGATCCAATTTCTGACGTACGTAGACTTTTTGTAGACCAAACTTTTTTCAAAAATAGTAACAGCCCCTCTTCGTTGTGGATATTATTATCTCTTTACTCCAGAGTGTTGAGTTCATTGTACCTTTTATTCAGTCGATTTTTTGCCTCAGTACCTCCTTTCAAAGATATTTGTTAATAATATTTATTTTTTCTGTTACCTTTTTGCTTCTATTTAACAGCCCATTTGGAGATGTTTGTCATCAATTTATGATCACGTTTCACAAACTTTTAATAAGTATTTATCACTATTATTCATAATTAACATCTATAGAAAAAAATCACAGAAAAAGTCGGGGGCTAAAACAACTGAGCTACCCTGCCTCCAGTGAAGACATTCTCAATACCGACCAGATATTGATGAGATCCTGGGCTTGAGTTTCGATTTTGTCGGACATTTTTTCTTTGATTGTTTTATATTATGACTGAATATATATATATTTTATTATTGAAAAATACAATAGCAAATATTAACACTATTGTGTTGACCTGTTGGAATAACTAAAAGTACGAAGCCAGGTCGAGTCATAAGTAACTTCCGTTTTTTTATCGGACATTTATTTTGATCTCATTAAATAAATAAATTATATTAATTTATTATCTATTCACCACTATTATCTAATACCTTCTCCCATCTTCCTGGCAGTTTATCAATTCCTTCCTTGTAAAATGTCGCATACCTCTTGTTGATTGTCGTGGATTTCGCTCCAATATTGCCTTTAAAAGGTTTTCGTCAAAGTCGGAAAGACGTCCCGCCCTCGGTTCGTCTTTTAAGGTCGTATCTCCAGAATTTTATAAACCAATTTCTAACTGCCCGATCAGTTATTAGTCCTTCACCATATACACTGCATATTTTTTCAGCTGTCGCCCGAGCACTATTGCCTTGTTTAAATTCCCGAAGCATTACATGACGAATATGTACTTTTTGACTCTCCGTTTCAGAGGTTAAAAAAAAACAGTTTAACGTAACGTGTATCACAGAAAACAGTTGACAAAAGACTAACTGAAGCCTCGCCTATATAGTGAAAACAAAAACTTGTTTGTCATGGTAACTCATAGCGGGTAGATACGAACAATAGACTCTACTTTGGTGCATCGGAAGTTACTTATGACTCGACCTGTACTTAACTTAAAAAATTGAAAGGTTACGACTAAATCAAGTCCCAATTCATAGTAATGTGTGTCATGCGCATTAGTCTATCTTCCATGGACCCATAATCCTGAGACATGGTAAGGGGGGGATTTAGCCTTGCTAATAAATGCTCACTATAACCGGGACAAATAAAGTACGGTATGATTTTTCCTGTACCAATAACCACAGCTCATTTTAAGATAGAAGCAAACTCGACACTATGAGCTCGGAATTCCTGACTTGATTGAGCGTCATCTTGAACTTGTAGACAGATAAAACTCCGAACTAGGACAATCGTCCGGAGCTATGCTCTATCGTCTTGTAGAAGTCACTGGCTACAGAAGGCTCCAGGGCAATATTGTCTCTACAAATAAATATACTTTCTCTTGTTTTTAAACAATGTTTTTCTTTTTCTTTTTATTTGATTTTCAAATGAATTTTTTTTATCATGATATATCTTGGAATTATAGGGGGAATAATAGGGGGAAAGTAATATCGTTTTGTTTACACTAAATTCAAACAGATAAATTTTTAACAAGTTTTTGTTTTTGTTCAATGATGTAATCACCCTCGTTATAAGCAACCTTTTGCCATCTAGTGTGCAAATTTTCAATGCCTGATCGATCAAAACCAATTGGTTTTTGAACAAAATATTTGGAGATGGCATTTTGGACAACATCCAAATTTTTAGCGATCGGAATTAATGGAAATTCGATGGCGCAATATCGGGCGAGTGTGGTGGGTGAGGCCGGAGATGAAAAATGGGTCCTCTATGATAATCCAAAAATCTCTCTCCGCATGAATCGGCACGATGTACAGCTAAGCCAGGATTACACTCCAAAAAGGCGCTTTTGTGTGTTTGGTGGAGTATTCGCGGGGTCGTTCATCGCTGATACCTGGAAAAACTGTGATTGCAGATCTTTGCAGTGAACAATTGGATCGAGTAAATCAATCTTTAATTGAAAATTTCACAGCGATTATCAATAAAAAAAGGCGTTATTCTGCAACACGATGAAGCAAGACCCCACTCCACATATTTTTTCCGCAAGAACCCTGGAAAAAGTTAATGTCTCAACCACCATACTCGCCCGATATCGGATTTCCATTTATTCCGATCGCTACATTTTCTAAGTGGCAAATAATTTAAAAATTTGGATGATATCCAAAATTCCATAACCAGGTATTTTGCTCCAAAACCAATTGGTTTTGTTGGATCAGACATTGAAAATTTGCACACTAGATGGCAAAAGGTTGCAGGTAACAAGGGTGATTAAACATTTATCTGAATTTAATGTAAAAAAAACGACATTACTTTCCGGTCCCCCTAATATTAACTAATGTTTAGAGTACGTAACTATCCAAAAGTACTCAAGTACTCCAAAAGTACTACAAGAAAATAAACATTAAAAGCCCACTGTTATAGATCTCACTCAAAAATAGCAAATATACGAAATAAACAACAAAATGAGGAATAGGTTACTAATTTGAACGTCGATGAGTTATTAAAAAAAATTTGGGTTGTCGGCCATTAATATTAATAGTTAAGTTTACTAATTTAACATTAGTAAAAATGAACTGTTGATTGTAATAAAAGTAACTGTATAATTGTCTTAAGCCTTGATGTTAGTGTAAATATTTGAACCCTGAAAATTAATACGATTGTTTGTCATATTTAGCTCAAACATCAATGTGCTTCTTTTTTGATTTATCACCAATTGATTCCTGATATTATGGGTTATTAGGTGGAAGAAACCTGGTGGTTTGTTTATTTTTATTCATTATCTATTTGTAGAAAATTGTCATAAATCATCTCATTCATAGTCTATATACAATATTTTATTGATTCTCTCATTCATTCAATTTTTACAATATACATTCACGGAATGTATTATTGTAAAATATTGCAAAATGTGTATATATAAACATAGCCCCGGGATCCCCCCAACAACCAGCCAACAACCTAGTATAACTGGGCATTTTAAAATGGACAGACACCTCCGTTTTAGAAACCATTTTGCGAGGAAGTTGAAGCAAACTCGCACGAAGTCTTACGCATTTATTTACTTCCCCCAATCTATCACTGCGTCTGAAGCTATTGATTTTCAAGAGTGTACTCAGGCCTGCTCTGCTGTATGGTACACCGCTTTTTCGTCATCTGACGTATACGACAGCTCGGCGACTCCAACAATTCCAAAACGGTATACTGATGAAAGTGGTCAGAGGTACTTCATTCGAGCAGCGGAGCGACAGAGAGCTTGATGAGATCTTTGAGCTGCCTACGGTGGATGAGTTCATCCAGCGTAGACATATCAAATACTTCGACTCCCTCCAATACTTGACAAACTTGTATAACACGATAACCCCCGCTCCGTTCCCCCATCGATGGCAGGACGCAGTCGAGGCAGGAACGCTTTAGTCTAAGGTTCTAGTTTTTAGGTTTTAGTTTATAAGTTTCCCTCTTTGTAATCCAAAGGTGGGCCCCATCACCTAGTCCTGCATATTGTATATTGATCTTTTCTGTGTAAAAAGAAATGTTGTATTTGTAAATCTACCCTCGTTCAAATGCATCTGCGTATGCAGCACGAGGAGTATTATATTGTTAATCTTGGTCATTGTATTTTTGATCATATATTGTAAACATTTTTTTGAATAAAAGGGGTTTTAAAAGAAAAAAAAATCGCCCACGCTCTTCCACCCTGCTTCCCATCACTCCACTCCTCTGATGGAAAGATGGAGAGCTCAGCACTTGAGAAGAGAGAACCGAACACTGCCACAGACTAAATATATTTTCTAAAAACGATGAAAATGATCTTGCTAAAGGATTTTAGTCAGCAAGACTTTTCCGAACGGTGCATAATAGAAAAAAAATAGAACAGAATGAATTATGAAGATTATTTCTGATTATCAACCTCGGCTGCTAAATTTGAAACTAATGAAGTCCGGCGAATCCGTTTTTGATAATGCCAAAATAGAGTTTAATAGAGAACTGTCTAGCTAGTTCCTATTAATGGATTCTTGGAAAAAAAAGAAAAAAACCTGAACTCAAAGTCAGTCGTCCTGCCAAAACAGTTAACTAAAGAAGCAGCTGTGGTATATAAATCATTATGCTAAACCCCAAACCATAAGGCGCACATATTATATCATTAAGAAAGCAGTACAACGTTCAATCTATGAATTAGTGATATAATAAGGTAAATAATAATTAGAACTATAAATTTAAAATCGGAAATAAAATAAAATGAAAAAAAAAAAAATATAATTATTTACCACGAATACAACTACTTGTCATTAAAAAGAAAGGTCGAATAATAGAAATGAAAAGAAAGTAATAATATAGAATTAATGTGTCATTGGTACAACCATATATACCCGTAATGGAACCAATCTACGCAAAATGCTAAATGGAAGCATAAAATAACTCATCAACAAGAGAGAGTCTTTTAAAAAAAAAGAAATAAAAGCTTTATTATGAAGTACAAGCACAACACTGGTATATACAAATATTAAGAGTTACGTTACTGGAGTGGAATGTCTAGGAACGAGTGTGGTCTGGGGCTAAAGCTGAGACATACATGTATAAGAAAAGGATAAGATTCTGGGAAACAGGGAGGTCTTGGAGGGATGCGGTTGCTTACTTAAAAATAACAGGGAACCATCAGTGACTTCCATGAAGTCACGAGGCAGGTACACAGTTCTGCTCAAGCCCCTTCTACTTGTTCTTAGCATTATAAAAGTTAAAAAAAAAAAACGACAAAACAAAACTTAACAGCAGTTCCTTTCTCTACCGCAAAAATCTCTCAAGTGTAGCTGACCTCAAACAAAGAAGTATCTACTCGTCTTTTAAACACCGACGGATGGAAGTTGAATTTCCACATGGGACTTTTTTCCCGGCAGTGCATCATTTCGCCCTTGTAGCTTCCAAGTCCCTTTAAATATTCTAAGGTTCATCAGTACCTCAAGTATTGCAGCTGAGACTTGGATGATTCTCTAATGAAGAACGACCTAGAATAGCAGGCAAAAACAAAATAAAACTAAGCCTGCAAAGACAAAAGTAGAGAAAAGGACTCTCCCGATCGACGCCGATGGCTTTCAAGGAAGACGTCATCGCCAACAGCTATGTCCCAACAGGAGTTCTTATCTTAGGACCTAGTGGTTTGGTGTAGCCGTTTATCAAAACACCAAACAGAACGACAGGCAAATGTTAGATCATCTAAGACATATAAGTCCCTTTTAACGGTACTTATCGATGTTCAGGAGGACAGCTTTTAACAATGTCCTAGGAATCCTCAGATAAATACTTTGATACTGACGAACTTAAAAAAATCAACTTTAGGAGAACAACTCCTAACAAGGTTAGGCGAAAATATATCGGAGGTATATACATGCAGTGTCGAGATGTCCCGCCCAACGCCCTGAAGAACCTCCGAGCAGTCAATCACGTGCTTTTCCGCGTGGTTGTTTAAGAGTTGGGGAACACTCGCAATCATTGCGGTAAACGACAGAGGTGCATGAGATGGGAGCAAGAACACGACTTCGCCTAATGTGTCCTCATCTCAACGGTTGCGATAAAGTGCGCGAACTACCAGGGACCACATGTGGCGACTGCATTTTTTCTTAACCCATATATATACGTTTTACAAATTACTAATTATATACAGCTGTTAAATTGGGTGTGGGTGGCTCCCTCTACTGCATAATATACGCATTTTAAGGAGTTTACCACTTAAAAACTAACATTCTTTTTATTGCTAAAAGTTTATAAACCAAAATCAGGACAAGGTGGTGGGGCTCTTCTTTCCTGGTTACAATAACGCACTTAAAAACTTAACTTACATACTAATTTAAAAAATAGAATTCCTGCCTCGACCGCCTTCTGCCATCGATGGGGGAACGGAGCGGGCGTAACCGTGTTGAACACGGCGTTTGTCATGTGCTGTCGTGAATCGAAGAATTTGATATCTTGGCGAATGAACTCATCCACCGCAGGCAGCTCAAAGTCCTCGTGTAATTCACTGCTTCTCTTCTGCTGGAATGTAGTGTGTCTGACACTTTCATGAGTATTCCGTTCTGAAATTGTTGGAGTTGCCTCGCTGTCGCTTCAGTCAAATGACTAAAAAGCGGAGCACCATACAGCAGAGCAGGCCAGAGTACACTCTTATATATCATTAGCTTCAGGTGCAGTGATAGATTGGGGGCAGTCATTAAATGTGTAAGCAGGTAAGACTTCATGCATGTTTTTTTTTACTTCCTGGTAAAATGGCCGGTAAAACGGAGGTGACGATCCATTTTAATCCCCAGATATACTAGATTGTTGGCTGGCGTGTTTTGCTGCGTTCCTACTGTGTAAGTGGTAGGCAGTGGGCTTTTTCCCTGTTGGAAAGAGAAAATTACACAGTCAGCCTACCCATGTTTACAGAGATATTGAGTCTCCCCGATCTCTCACAAATCTGGTTATAGGCTACTTTAGCGTGCCTAAGAACTAACTTGGCGCTCATGCTACTACTGTACACAGCAATTGTCGTGTTTTTGTACCGGGCTCTGACAATATCAGGCGTATACACGTAGAAAAATACTGGGGATAGCACGGCTCCTTGTGGGACTCCACAGGTCAGTGGCACACCTTCCGAAAAGCTATCACCCGCCCGCACCCGCATTTATGTTGTTCAGGAAACTAGTCAGAATCAAATAGAGCTGCTCCGGGCACTGCTGTTTGCAGATAATTTGGCACAGAGTCCCGTGGGACACCGAGTCGAAAGCCTGCGTGCTGTCTAGCGAAATCATAGCCGTGGCTATTTTTCGATTTAAATTTTGACTAGCTTCTGACTGTTGCTTTAGAAGGGGGACTTTTGTGCTCAGACTAGATTGAAATCCAGTCTGTACTGGCAGAGTGGTATCATTTTTTCGCGTAGTAATTTTAGAGATAATTTAAAAGACTCTTCTCCAGAATTTTGTCCATTTGTGGTAATAATCTGATCGGGTGGTAGTGGACTGGGTGATCTCCGCTCTTTGCCGGCTTGAGCAATGGAAACAAGATGGCTTATTTCCATTTTTTCGGGAAAATATCGCAATCTTATGCACAAATTGTACACGTTTGCGAGTCGTACTATCCCTCTCCTCGGCATTTGCCACTGTACCTATAGGCAGAAGCTTTAAAAACAAACCAAGCGCCTAAAGAGACCCAACCAAAAGACAGACTGCATACCGGCTAAATGTGAAAGCCACAGCTTGGCTATATGCCGTTTTATTATTTTTAAATTAATCCTTAAAACGCACGCCTGATCCATCAGAAGGAGCTCATTTCATTGTACATATTCCGTTTATGTTTTTATTTCAATGAAGTTTTAAGGGGGGAGGGAGAAGAAGAAGAAAAAAAAGAAAGTATTCTAGGGAAAAAAAGTAGCCAACAAATAGAGTACAATGGACGCCTAGATATACAGCAGCTGTGCACTAATGCCTTTCCAACGACACACACACACACTAATGCCCCAGCTAGGAAAGAGCAGATCCCACACTTACTGATAAGTGAGCACCAGTTAGAAGCTTTTAACCCAAGCACTCGTGCCGTAGCTATTTGTGTCTCGTAATCATTCAGTGCATAGAGCTGCCATTACAGCCCTTGCCAGTATCCAAGTGTACTTCTAACCCTCCGACTTTTCTATCGAAGGAATCATCTGTGTGCGAGGCAGTGCCCATAATAATCACATGTTTTAAATGGACCTTGAATACCCAGATAATACTCTCACGTGGGTTTAGACCAAATAGAATAATGAGTGGAACAAGGCAAAGATATGGCTGGCCTTTTAAGAATAGATAGACAGATAAAAACATTTACATACATTATTATCTTTTTTTATATATATAACTTCTTTATTGCGCTAAAATTACAATCTGCCTTATTAGGCAATACGTAATTGAGATAAATGTTCTCATTCAAACCATATTTACAATTCATCATTCACTCGCTCATTCATACAATATTTACAAACAGCCCAGAGGCCTCCCAAATACAGATGATTGTCACCTCCCTCGCATGCGAAAGAGGAAGCGGAGTCTTGGGAAGTCCCCCACGATCCTGCCGCTCAGAACATGGAGAAACTGGCCATTGCCAGGACTCCCACTGTCACGCATTTATAGCAGGGCACGAGGCCACTGCAGCTTTAGTCTCCTCGGAGGATTATAGGGATGAGTGGTGCAATGCAATGACTGGGCTACGGGGTTAGGGTGGTTGGATAGGTTACTATGGAATTTCATGAACTTGGAAGGGATGAGTTCAAGAATGTAGGGTATATTAGGATCGCCATGAAGGGTTTTGTTAGTTCTGTAAATAAAGGTTTTTTCAGAAGCATTTAGTTTTTGTTTTTTGAGGTTGTTTTTTTAATAATAAAAATGGAGAAGCTATTATTAATTATCATCTCATCAAGAATCGATACATCAAAGGACAAGGACTCTATCAGGAAGTGGAGAACCTCTTTGTTTTAATACTAAACTTATTACTTACCAGCATGCATGCAACTATGAAAACTGTATAAAAAGTAAATACTATCATAAAAACATAACTTGATAGTTGTACGAAAAATTAAAAATATGTATGTGCATGTTTTGATGGATTCCTTCTCGTGTTATGTTTGGAATAGATTTGACAATTAGTGTTATTTTCAATTTTTTTTCTAATAGCATTAATTGAGTAATGTAAGTGTGATAAGTGTAAATAATGTATGGTCTGTCCGGTTGTATTCAGTGACAGACTGGGCAGGTTAAACATCGGTGTGAACGCTGTGAAGACCGACTGCGTAATCTTCTCCCTCCAAAAGGGGAAAAAAGCCTTGCCAAAATCGTATAGTATAGGAGGGCAAGAGAACTCACCAGCTTTCTCAATGCACTATCTGGGTATAAAAATGGATAGGCATCTCCATTTCTCTACTCATTTTAGTTACAAAATAGAAAAAGTACGACATAGGCTTTCGCTAATTTCACCAAACTTGTCGCTGCGTCTCAAACTGATGATCTATAAATGTGTCCTCCGGCCACATTACAGAGTGGGATCATGCGAAAAGTTGTCCGACATACCACTCTTGAGAGGTTAAAGAACGCTGACCTGCACCCGTTGCTTGGTGTTCCGTCGGTGGGTGAGTTCATCCGCCACACATCAAGTTTTTGACCCGTTGCAGCACCTAACAAACCCAGTGTTTAACAATATGACCCCACCACCCTTCCCGCATCAATGTCAACAGACTCGGAGAAAATTAGGTCAAGATTTAGTTTAAGTTCTTATTGTTAGATGTAAGTTGGTTTTAAGTCTACGATAAATAAGGTGAGCCCTATCGCTTTTAATAAATTCAGTACATCATTGTACTTTTGTGTACTCTTCTATTATTCTCTCTGGTACAGTTTCAAAGGTGCAAAAAAAAAAATAAAATGCCGAATTTAACCACGAAGGTAACCAAAACTTTAAGCTACATAATAGCTAGCCCGATTGTAATCGCAAAACTAATCATAATTTGTCCATATACTGTGTAATATACTATTTATGATTATAGTTTTTACGACGAATGTATAGAACGTAATTACATTCGGACCAACGAAAGAATTTATTTTTTTTAACTAGAGAAGGTAAATATGTAGGTAAATAGGTACATCGATATAATGTACTCTTAAAGTGTACATTTACGATATTAACAATGTGTGATGTAGAAACAGCTTCGTTATTGTACACGCTCTGCTGGCTTGAGCAGCGAGACGTTGCGGTGATGTCTGTCAGTTGCCTGCATCGAACCGTGACCACACGTCATTAATTATTAATCTAATCACCAGTTGTCAGCTACTAGGAATTAGGCTGTCACCCCCCCCCACTCTCTCTCTCTCTCTCTCTCTCTCTCTCTCTCTCTCTCTCTCTCTCTCTCTCTCTCTCTCTCTCTTTCTCTCCAATATATTAATCAATGATACTTTACATTGACGATTATTTATGTTTCATATTTAAAAATAATTACTAACAAGTATAGGGTGTACCAGAATTAGCGCAAGATTTGATTTAAATAGAAAACACAGTTTTTAGTCTTTTTGTTCTTATTTTTTTATTGAATTATAAAGTAAATAGGATAGGGTTATTTATGGAATAACACATCGGGCAAATGGCCTCCATGGCTTTGCTGGCACATACGCACTCTTTTGTCGAAATTTTCCATGACCATTTGGCATAAATGTGGTTGAATTTCCTCTTTTAATGCACGGGTGGATGTGGGCTTGTTGACATACACCTTTGACTTCAAATAACCCATAAAAAGAAATCTAAAGGTGTTAAATCACACTATCTAGGGGGCGAATTCTGATCACCGAAACGAGAGAGTACACGACCTGGAAATGTCTCGTGCAGTATTTGAATTGTTTCATGGGCTGTATGGCATGTGGCACCATCTTGTGGAAACCACATATTGGCCACATCAATATCATCCAATTTCGGCACAAAGAACTGTGTTATGGATTGTCAACAACACCCTCACGCACTGGTTCGGTATTGATATTTGAACTTAATCTCTTCACAGTTGATGAAGTCCAAACACTATTCCGACCATATTTTGTATGAAATTTTCGAACTGCGACCACCAAACTTTCATTATTTTTGAGATAATATTCAACAATAAAGACACGTTGTTCTATCGTGTAACGCTCCATTTTTACCAACCCTAAACTGTCAGCTGCCAAATTGCTTTTTTTTTAAGGGTTGCCAGCACTTTACTGCACAAATGGCGGCGAATTCAAATCTTGCGTTGATTCTGAGACACCCTATACTAAAAATGTAAGATATAATGAGTATTATATAACTGGGCCTCCATCCATCTCTTATCACCTCAGGGTCTGTCACGTTGTGTCCTTCTTTTCTGTAATATTTTTTTGTTTTTATTCATAAATAAAATTTTGCGTTATTTGTTTTTTGTTCTCATATAAGTGTTTGTTGGTCTATGATATTATTACTCTACTTTTTTGGATGGTAACCCACGACAAGAAGTCGGTTAAGAGGGAGCCATCAGAAGATGCAACAGTCGAGAATGAGATACAGGTCCCTCGCCCAGCGCTGGTCGAACTTCAAACATCACTACTGGCTAAACAGTAGGCATGCTAAGTGACCAGAGAATCCATAATTCAGTAGCTACTGTCAGCCTGTTTACTGTTACAGATCTACCGTGACAGTAGCTACTGTCAGCCTGTTTACTGTTACAGATCTACCGTGACAGTACTCTATGCACAGTCGAACACTTCTGAGAGATATCTCTGTTGTAATTGTAGAGCCCAAAAGGGAGAGGGTCTACTACCATTTTCTGTCTGAAAGATAATTAAAATCTAAACCAGCAGGAGTACAAACTCAATGACAAGCAAGATGGGCTAACGCTATGCCAGGGCATACATACAAATTCATACTAATATTACTTCTATTAATACACGGAGGAGCGAGGGGGACTTCCCAAGACTCCGCTTCCTCTTTGGCATGCGAGGGAGGTGACAACCATGTGGACTTGGGAGGTCACTGGGCTGTTTTTAAATACTGTATGAATGAGCGAATGAATGATGAATTTTAAATACTGTATGAATGAGCGAGTGAATGATGAATTGTAAAAATGGTATGAATGAAAACATTTATCACAATTACTTATTGCCCAATTAAGCAGATTGTAATTTTATCATAATAAAGTTGTTGTTTTTAAAAATTTTAAGGTGCTGGCGGTTCATGACAAACATTATGTAAAAATTTATATATTTAAGTAAAACGGGAGATTTAACTTATGTACTTATCCTGAAAATTAATTTTTTCTTCGTAGAAGATTTCGATTGTCGATTGTCTGTATTGTACAGTGCCGGGTAAAGACGAATCATTCATTGAACTCGCTTAACGAGACCAAGTCCGTTATTAAGTGTAAGAAGCACTTGATAATATCTTCGAGGTATTGGAATATACTTCCGGTATATTGTTCTCATTTCCAGCAGGGAGGGAAAAGGTGAACGAACGGCTGAACTTCGGATGGAAATGCGATATTTTACTGTTTCATAATTACCTCGCTGCGGGAAAACAGTTCAATACGATAATTCTAGGAAACAGGTCATGGCGAAGTTCAATACTCTTGCTGAATAGATATTTCTGGTTCATATTTTATAACTTCGCCACCAGGGCTAGGGTAACTAGGCACCACCTCGTGACGACCCGACAACATTAAATGTAGCATTTTTGTTTTTATTCATAAATAAAAATTGGCGTTATTTGTTTTTGTTTTTTAGTTCTTTTATAAATGTTTGTAGGTTTATGTTATTATTATTACTATTATTTGACCTTTACTTTCATATTTATTAAATAAATATCGTGGAAACGAAATTAAAAAAAAAACAGGAGGCGATTTAATCAGCACAGCGTAATCTGTACATAACGGAATCCTAGAAATATATATTTAAAAAAAAAAAAATACATATTTACTTTTACGGAGCCAGTGAATGGAAAGAGTACGGTGACCCGATGGTGCTGATCGATAAGCTGCCTAGGTTTAAAATAAAAAAAAAAACAGGGACATCAGCAAAAAGAACGATCCAGCGACCGGTGAGATTTTAATTAAATTAATAAACGAAAGCAATAAAACATTACAACAGAGCCAATATACAATAGAAAATCGCTGGCAGTTTTATCTTTCACAGTTAGGGAGAGACACAGGCTACCGATCAGGTCATCAATTTGATATTTAGTCCGCTTTTAACAGGTTTAGTGTTTCCAGTATTTATCTTTTTTTTTATAGCTTTTTTTATCGCTTATTAGCATTTATTGGATCTGGTTCAAACTGGCTAGATAGTCGTCAGAATTATTACTAGGCTTACATTTCCACGTGCACGAGGCTACTATCATCAGGATGTGATAAAAAACGCAATACATTTTTGTTTTTTGATACCAAAATAACGGTACGTATTGCTGACT
This sequence comes from Acanthosoma haemorrhoidale, assembly GCA_930367205.1. Lineage (NCBI taxonomy): Eukaryota > Metazoa > Arthropoda > Insecta > Hemiptera > Acanthosomatidae > Acanthosoma > Acanthosoma haemorrhoidale. The sequence goes on along the minus strand of OV884013.1, from coordinate 12,612,171 downwards.
ATTCCCGGGTGTGCCACAAAAACAGATTTACTCAGCCTTTTACAATTATTTTCGTACTTGAAGGAATTTAAGCTTACTATTAATTATTGGAACTAAAAAAAAAAAAAAAATCAAAGACAGACTGGAAAAGTCACATGTTGATAAAACGCACATTATCCCTTTTTGCAACTCAAAGGTGAGCCCCATCACCTAGTCCTGTTTTTGGTTAATATACTTTTAGTAGAAGGAGCTATGCTATGAATTATAGCTATGCAGTAGAAGGAGCCACCCACAGTCAATTTATATTGATGTATATAATTTTTTTTTTTTCATTTCAAAACCCCTTTTATTTTATACATTTTTACAAACAAATGAACAAAATTCAATAAACAAGATTTTAGAGTTTTCTCCTCGTGCTGCATACGCAGATGCATTCGAAGGAGGGTAGAATTACAACAACAGTATCTTTTTGAAGTTAAAAAGTCAATAAACAATATACAAGACTAGGTGATGGGGCTCACTTTTAGTTTACAATGTGGGAAAAAAACTAAGCCTAAGACTAAAGCGTTCCAGCCACGACTGCGTTCTGCCATCGATAGGGGAACGGAGCGGGGGTTATCGTGTTAAACACCGGGTTTGTCAAGTACTGTAGTGAGTTGACAAATTTGATATGTCTACGTTGAATGAATTCATCCAATGTAGGTAGATCAAAGATCTCGTGTAGCTCACTGGTGCTCCGTTGCCCAAATGCTTTGGGAGGCCTCTGATATGTCTGTAAATATTTTATGAATGAGTGAGTTTTATGATGAATATATTTTTACTATTATGAACATATTTTATGATGAATCGTAAAAATGGTATGAATGAGAACATTTAAAACAATTACTTATTGCCCAATGACGTAGATTGTAATTTTATCATAATAAAGTTGTTGTTTTTAAAAATTTTTAAGGTGCTGGCAGTTCATGACAAACATTATGTAAAAATTTATATATTTAAGTAAAACGGGAGATTTAACTTAAGTACTTATCCTGAAAATTAATTTTTTCTTCGTAGAAGATTTCGATTGTCGATTGTCTGTATTGTACAGTGCCGGGTAAAGACGAATCATTCATTGAACTCGCTTAACGAGACAAAGTCCGTTATTAAGTGTAAGAAGCACTTGATAATATCTTCGAGGTATTGGAATATACTTCCGGTATATTGTTCTCATTTCCAGCAAGGAGGGAAAAGGTGAACGAACGGCTGAACTTCGGATGGAAATGCGATATTTTACTGTTTCATAATTACCTCGCTGCGGGAAAACAGTTCAATACGATAATTCTAGGAAACAGGTCATGGTGAAGTTTAATGCTCTTGCTGAATAGATATTTCTTGTTCATATTTTATAACTTGTGTTAAACAGAATAATTTCAAAATGAATAAATGTGTCAAATGAATGGGAAAGTATTTACTTCAACAAAGGTGTACTTTGGTTACACATTAGATTTTATTGTTTTTTAAACGACACAATCCTCAATGAAAGTTCAATAGATAAATTACTACATAGACAATAATTAGATCAACGCTTTATTATTATATTATTTAAATTATCGCGAGGCTGAAGGAGCGCTGCAACCCTGACTCTAGGGGAGGTGACGTTCCCGGAGGCGATTTCGGGACACTTCTAGGTTTTGTACATATATGTGCGATAATGTTTAGGTCGAGTCATAAGTAACTTCCGTTTTTTTATCTGACATTTATTTTGCTCTCATTAAATAACCAAATTATAATAATTCACCACTATTATCTATAACCTTCTCCCATCTTTCTGGCAGTTTATCGATTTCTTCCTTGTAAAATGTGGTATACCACTTGTTGATTGACGTGGATTTCGCTCCAATATTGCCTTTAAAAGTTGTCAAAGTCGGAAGAACGTCCCGCCCTCGCTTCGTCTTTTAAGGTCGTATCTCCAGAACGGAATTTTATAAACCAATTTCTAACTGCCCAATCAGTTATTAGTCCTTTACCATATACACTGCATATTTTTCAGCTGTCGCCCTAGCACTATTGCCTTGTTTAAATTCCCAAAGCATTACATGACGAATATGTACTTTTTGACTCTCCATTTCAGAGGTTAAAAAAAACCAGTTTAACGTAACGTGTATCACACAAAACAGTTGACAAAAGACTAACTGAAGCCTCGTCTATATAGTGAAAACAAAAACTTGTTGTCATGGTAACTCATACCGGGTAGATGCGAACAATAGTTTCTACTTAGCTGCATCGGAAGTTACTTATGACTCGACCTGTATATATATTATTGTATTTATAAATTGTAAATATATTAAATTGTAGTTATGGCATGAATGAGATCATTTTTCAAAATTAATCGTTGTTCTATTAGGTCAGATTGTAATTATTTAGCGATAACAGTTCGATATAGCTGAATGAATAATTAAAGTGATGAAGATTTCGATGAAAGTCAATAATTATCTATGATCCAAGAATGCTGGGACCCACTATTCTACAATTCGCGCCTGCTGTTGTACCCCAAGCATATATATTAATACATGTATATCAAAACTGCTCATTATAATATATTATACCTATATAAGTATATATATATATGTAAAGAAAGTATTTTTTCTATAATTTGAATTTTCCGCGCTGCTTCTACTTGCACTGCTGCTTGAGAAAGGTTACATTAATTAGTTAAAGTTGTAAATAGAGTGTGAATAGAGAAGTGATAGTTATAAACTGTAATTTTCGTTTCTTTGTTTACAGTTAACATTGTGTAAAACAATATTTATAATTGTTATAATATAAAATATAGTGAATAAAATTGCCAACTTTGTTTACAGAGAAACTGATTTCAGTTTATTCACCCCGCTTTCAATAATTGTCTTGTATATATGTAAGTTTGAACGTTACCGCCAAACTTCGGCACATATGCTACATGTCCCTACAGAGCGCGCGAGGATCGAATGACGCTCCGAGTTGTAACCTCCTGAATATGGGTACTCTTGTTAAGACAATGGTCAAAGCTTATTATCGACAATTGTATTGATTCAGGTTAGTTATAAGTTTTATTTGTTTATTGTTATATTTGTAGCGCTTGCTAATGTGTACATATGTTTAATATTACAGTTCTAAACTGCATCTGCCAGTGTTCGATTTATAACCTGAGAACCTCCAACTCCTTTAAGTTTCTGAATTCGAAACTTACATATATATATATACGTACAGTTTTGATGTCATGGCCTCTACACATCAGGACTGCAGATCATCTTCAGAGAGATAGACCGCGACTCCTAACTGCGAACCAATGGCGGGCGGACTGATTAAATGTGAACGTGAGCATCTGTGGCCCTTTTATTTTATAGCGATAGTTTTTTTCGATCGATCTCAATATTAAGAGGAATATTCCACAACAAATTATGTTTTGTTGATTAAAATACAAATAATGTGAGTTCATTTTCACCTTTGAATATCAATGAGTGGAATTGATAAAAAACGAGATGTCAAGTTTGCATGCAACGTTGATTTGTGAGCAGACTCGATGAATACTTTCATTTTGAAATTGATTTTTTTTTCATCGCTAAAACTCAAAAATCCTTTACGTTCAGGACTTCTAGTGCACTCTTACCTTCTAACGTTCCACGATGACTGAGAAGATCTTGTAAATGAATAAAAACAAGATACAATTTAGCTTCAACAATATAGGCTGTCCCCTCACAGACGTACCATTTTGTCATATTTCCTGCGCACTCTGTGGTTTTTGAGGCTAATCCCAGTTGTGAACCAATGAATAGATTTAGTTTTAAGTATTGGTTATTTTCCCATCGCTATTAAGTATCCATAGAGCCTCGCCCAGAACTACGACACTCCACTGTTCCGTACAGCATAAGAACTAGGCCAGAGGACGGTTGGCGTAAAGAGGTATGGCGTTGATCCTAATCTATGCTGGAACGGCTCCAGGACTCTGCCGAAACCTCTATTATGCAGCTGTCGAAGCAAAACATGCAATATTCATTAAGATCCAGTGCAGTTAATTTCATGTGCTTTCGCTCTTTTAATCAAACCAAGACCTAAGCCGTTGGCATGCTGGCAACCACACCAGTACATGGCTCGACTACACTAATCAATTAACTAGTTAATCCATAGATAAGTAGCCTTGCTATTTTTTTTTTGTAAAAAAACTATTTTTACATTAGTTACGGATTGAAATTTATTTTTTTAATTTTAATATGCATTTTATCGCTGAATTATTCACCATTAATGTTTCGTACAACCTATGCTATGCTTCGGTAAATATTTCCCGCGCAAGTATGTAATTTTTTCATATCACTTTATCCCACCGTCGCGAATTAGTCATTTGGATACCTATTCTATGGAGAAGTATTGCTTGACACCAAATGAGACGTCCATGTAAGCCAAAAACCAGCTTTCTGCAACTGTTATATAATGTCCTAAATCATCCTTAAGCAAATGAGACGTCTATGTAAGCCAAAAACCAGGTTACTGCAACTGTTATATCATGTCCTAAACCATCTTAAACCAAAGGAGACGTCCATGTAAGCCAAAAACCAGCTTTCTGCAACTGTTATATAATGTCCTACACCATCCTTAACCAAATGAGACGTCCATGTAAGCCAAAAACCAGCTTTCTGCGACCATTATATCATGTCCTAAACCATCTTAAACCAAATAAGACGTCCATGTAAGTAAAACCAGCTTTCTGCAACTGTTATATCAAAGCCTAAACAATCCTAAACCAAATGAGACGTCAATGTAAGCCAAAAACCAGCTTTATGTAAAATAAATGTTTTTTCTAAAGTGACAAAGTCCTAGGATAATAAAGATATTATCATTTTGATTATTATATAAAGGGTAAAATATTCTTTTCTATGGAAAACTCTCTTTTGGCGAGATAGACCCATTCTGTTCTACCAAGAAGACTGCCGTTTGAAGAAAGAGAATGTGTGGTTGTGTGGGAGAGAGAGAGAGAGTGAGTGAGAGAGTTTTTTTGAAATCTCTATACCACAAGTAGGACGACAGGTATAAAGACAGGGGAGGGGGATAAATCCTGCGGGGAAGGAGATATGACGTGCGAGAAGACATAAAAAGAAGATGACACATAAAGACAAAGAGGACACCAGGGCATGATCGAGTTTAAGAATCGAGTTGTGCCGCCATCACCTCTGGGAAATAAGGAGCCCCGGGACCTAGCCCACTCCCTAGCCCCTGAATAAATAACACCATCAGCCACTTTACCGTCTATGTACGCTGCAAAAGTATAATATAACCTTTTATTACCCAGTTCTCACTTCAGCACGCTAGAGCATCTGGTCGTATTTACATATATATAGAAACAGCAACTTCTACACTACTGATGGCTAGTTAGATGGGAAATAGCGAAACGGTCGAACACCAAGCGCATCCAATAAACAAAAACTTATCTAATCATACTGATTCCCAGCAGAGTAGTTATAAAGCCTCACATACACACACCCATATAATTCTTCTCAAAGATTAAACCAGCTGTAAATCACGACACCGTCTTATTTTTCAACTTTTTTTGCTATCCCAATTGTTTGGATGTTGAATAAACGCCTTGAGCGTCACTAATGAAAGTAGTGTGGTAAGGTAAGGATGCGAAGAAACTATTCCCCGAACTAAAACTGGAATTTTTCAGTAACACTTGTAAGGACAATTGTACTTCTTTGGCATGATCCATCATCGCTATACATATTTAATTTTTTATGATGTATACTAACTGACAGCTTTATGATTTGATAAAATTACAATCTACCTCATTGGGCAATAAGTAATTGTGTTATAAATGTTTTCATTTATACCATATTTACAATTCATCAATCACTCGCTTATTCATACAGTATTTAAAAACAGCCCAGAGACCTCCCAAATCCACATGGTCGTCACCTCCCTCGCATGTGAAAGAGGAAGCGACATTTGATTGAAAGAATTGGATAAGTTTGATGTTCGACTCTTTTGCTGTCTCCCATAGCTCTATTCCGTATGTCTAGATTGGTTTAAGTATAACTTTGTAGATTAGTAATTTATTTTATATTGAGAAATGGGATGTCCTTTGAAGTAGTTTGTACAGTTGTTCAAAGCGTCTGTTTAGTTCTTGTCTTTTTAGCCTCGTCTATGGGTCCCATGTCAGTCGTTTGTCGAGATGGAAGCCTAAGTACCGTACTGTCTCGGATACAGGGAGAGGAATAGAATTAAAATAAACTAGTGGACAAGTCTTGCGACAAAGGGTGATGTGGGAGCATTTTGCTTCGTTAACCTTGATCCGCCATTGATTGCACCAATACTCGATCTCGTCAAGGTGTTTTTGAAGGTTATGGGATGCTATGTCGGGGTCTGGGTGGGATGACAAGACTGCAGTGTCATCTGCGAATGTGGCCAAAAAGGTATTGGTGGTAGAGGGGACATCGGCGGTGTATAGATTATAGAGGATGGGACCCAGGACACTGCCCTGTGGAACTCCTGCATTTATGGGATAATAGTTAGAATATTCTAAACCACAGTCGACTTGTCCTGCAACGCTAACATTTCAAGCAGTTGGTACAAACTGACAAATATCGGATTACGGTTAAAATTGAATTAACAATAGAACAGGATAATGGAGACTAACTTAAATCTATATTTTCCCTGCCTCGAAAACCTGCTACTAGCAATGAGAGCACGATGCTTTGGGTGATATCGCGCTAAAAACGATGTTTGTTAGCAATTGAAGCGAATCAAAGAATTTAATACGTCAAAGGTGAATGAATTCATGCACCGTAGGTAACTCAGAATCTTCGTGGAGATCATGATTTCTTTGCTGCTGGAATGAAGTATGTCGGACCGCTTTCATGAGTATACTGTTTTGAAATTGTTGGAGTCGCTTTGCTGTCGCTTCAGTCAGTTGACTAAAAAGCGGTGCACCGTACAGCAGAGCAGGCCTGAGTATGCTCTAGTAAATCATTAGCTTGAGGCGAAGTGACAGCGTATTTAGAGAAGCGTACTTGTTTCAGTTTCTTCGTAAAATTACCACAAACAACAGAGGTTACCGTCCATCCTGTTGGTGGGACAATTTGCCTACAGTGGTTTCTTTCCCTTCTGGAATGAGAATATTACGCAGGTTGTCTTTACGGCGTCCACTGTCATTTTGGGTAATGTTGAGCTTCCCACAGGTTCCTGGCTGTCAAAGAGTTTCTGCACCAGATCTCATAAACGAAAAATATCTGAGGAATCATTATTTAGTCCCTGGAACTAAATTAGCAAGAAACCTGGAAGAAAAGAAAAGCCAACAGACTCCCGTGTGTTGTACAATTAAATTTATGACATAAAAGCACAAAAGAGTAGAACTGTATTGTCGATATAGTTGTTATGTGGTGCTGAGGAACTAGCGGGTGCTAGATGAGGTTTATTCACCCTCATGAGGCTGACTGGACCCCGATTACAGGGAAGAGAAAACAACTCCTGGCACCTGATTTGCAACAACTTGACACTACGAATGTCCCTCACTGGACCACGAACATCCCACAATTTCCGTCCCAGGAAGTAGCAGCGTTGAACTCAAACGTCTAAGTGACACATTGTTATCATTGAAGATCCCTAATGGGCCGTTCATTAGAAAATGATCAGCATTAGCCTACCCTGTATGCAAAGAGTTTTTTGTTCTTCCTCAAAGAACAAAAAAAAACTTCTCAAAGAAGAGTGCCACGATAACCGAACCCGGACCACGCAAGTTAGAACTCGACGTTAGAGCCATCTCAGCTATGATTTGCCTCAGTATTTATTCCATTCATCAGGAAATCCTACAAACCTGTATTTTCCATAGTGAACCTCTCACAATTTTCGGTAAAACTCAAGACACTTGTCTTGACAATCAAATTCTCCCACGTTATTTGTTATGTTTACGGAAATAAAAGTTTATTCTACCATGACCCTGATAGATGAATAACTTTATAATACAGATGAGTGGAAGAAACACATACAGAAATAGAGAACATTATATAAAAAAAATTATTGTAAATATAGCAGATATAAAAAAGTATGTATAATACAATATTAAATTAAAAGACAGTAATTTACAAATACTATACGAATAAACAACTTTAAAACTGAAGATAAAAAAATTAATGCCATATAACTAAACAAATAATACTTGAAGACTTAGAAAACGAGCGATTTGAACGCATGTAAGATGAACTACTTGATGAAATCAAAACAAGATTCCGACATTCCGATATTTTGTATGAAATTTTCGAACTGCGGCCGCCAAACTTTCATTATTTTTGAGATAAGGTTCAACAATAAAGACACTTTGTTCTATCGTGTAACGCTCCGTTTTTACTAACCCTAAACTGTCAGCTGTCAAATTGTTTTCTTTTTAGGGTTGCCAGCACTTTACTGCACAAATGGCGGCAAATTCAAATCTTGCGTTAATTCTGGGACACCCTATATTTATGATTGGTGGTTCGTCATAGCAGATGTCTATTCAACCTTCTCTGTTCAGGTCAAGTGTGGATGGTTTCTGTACCAGTGAGTTTGTCATGAAAGCGTCTGTATAATTTCTTCATGTCAGGCTGTATGTATGCAACTATGTGCGTACGTACAGTGGAGCTGGAGTTATGAGCCAGTAACATATGGATTGAAACCTCTCTGCGTAGACAAGGTATATACATGCTTGTCATGCCCATATGCCCAAATGGGTTTCAGTAAGTAAGTGTACCTCTTCAACATTTCTGTTATTGGCAGTCTATTAATTAAATGATACACTAGTAATTAATGTGTCAATTAAGTCTAGAGTGACATTTCATGCCAACAATTTTACTAATCACATAGAGACATAATTCTCTTTTGTCTCTTTGCTTAGCCTTTGTATAAGGTTAGAAAGTTATCACTAAGTATTCGGATAGTTATTGTTCTGATGATGAGAACAGCAGTAATTAAAAAAAATTGACTAATGCAACTCTAAAAAGCTAAATGAATCTCTAAACGGATTCGCAATACTTTGTATTTTGAGTACCCTAGTTGCAAGATCGATAGCATCGCCTTTTAGACCATTACGTGGTACATGAATGCATACAGTCAAACAAAAATACGATCTTAGCGGAAACCACGCCTAATATCAGGTGGAGTCATAAGTAACTTCCGATGCAGCTAAGTAGAGTCTATTGTTCGTATCTACCCGCTATGAGTTACCATGACAACATGTTTTTGTTTACACTATATAGAAAACGAGGCTTCAGTTAATCTTTTGTATACGTTAAAGGACTAATAACTGATCGGGCAGTTAGAAATTGGTTTAGAAAATTCCATTCTGGAGATACGACCTTAAAAGACAAACTGAGGGTGGGACGTCCTTCCGACTTTGACGACAACCTTTCAAAGGCAATATTGGAGTAAAATCCACGTCAATCAACAAGAGGTTTAGCAGAAAGGTTGAATACATCACAATCAACTGTTAACCGCCACCTGGAGAAATTAGGGAAAGTCAGCAAGTTAGGAGTGTGGGTACCTCACAATCTCAGTGAACGGAATAAAGAAGATCGCATGTCAATCGCCACAAGTCTGCTCTCACGGGTAAAAATTGAGGCTTTTTTAAACAGGATTGTAACAGGCGATGAAAAATGGGTTGCCTATGACAATATAGTCCGCAAAAGACAGTGGCTTGATAAGGATCAACCGCCCCTACCAGATCCGAAAGCAAACATCCACGACAAAAAGATTTTATTGTGTGTATGGTGGGATTGTCAAGGAATAATTCACCACGAGTTGTTGAAGTCAAATTTAACGATTATTGTGGATAGATACGTTCAGCAGTTGCAAAGAGTGCAAGAGAAACTCCATGAAAAGCGTCCTGCACTCGTCAAAATTAATATAATTATGTTATTTAATGAGAGCAAAATAAATGTCTGATAAAAAAGCGGAAGTTACTTATGACTCGACCTAAATATTAATTATGCAATTATATTAATATTGCTCAATACCCAGGCAATAAAATGTAGCTTCACTTACTTAAGAATTGATCCTTGATACCGTAATAAGGAGTCCTCTTACATGTTCGCAGCCTCCAATTGCTCATATATAATTCATAGAGGCGGACAGCTAATAGACCTGCTCAGTGACACTCCATTGTGGGCAGGCGCAGCCTCTATTGTGGGCCACTTTTTGAGCAATTGACTCTGCCAGCCACAACTGGGTCAAGTGGTCCAAGCCTTGCTCTTCTTTCGTTGTCTACACCACTGTCATGACTTATGCATTCCAGATCCTTCCTTGAATATTACAATTTTGCTAACTGTCTCAAACTACTATTTAATAGCGGATCTAAAACTTCATCATAGGTGTACTATCGTACTTACGAAATAAATAGCCATACCTAAAAACTCCTTCAAAAAAAAAAAAAAAAAGGTTCACGACTGCATTATAACGTTGTACATGGACTTTAACGGGAAATTGCACGGACACTCAAACCCGTTGATACGATGCTCAACAACGATTTAGTAGACATTGGAATGGAGATCTTCTAAATTAATAAGATATCTTCAAACTTCGACGATATTTGGGAGTACTCACAGGATGTCCTCTGCAGTTGTGAATAAATAAATAATGTTTATTGTTTAAAAAAATGAGTTTAAGGTTCTGCATGAAACTACCAAACAAGAATATCTCCTGAGTGGCGACTAGCTGTCTGGTTTGCAGCACACTCAATCGTTTTGTTCCAGATCAGGATACCTTTAAGTGGTTTTGGGCCATCGGGATAATGATCAATTATAGAAAGCTACATTGATAATGGACCCTTCCTAAGTAGAATAAGAAATCAATCATTTCTATTGAACAATTATTTTAAAAAAACACAAAAATAAAGAAATGAAATGATCTATCGAATTTCAACAATCACACAAATAAAGCTGAGAACGAAGGATGAAACCACTGATTATACTGAATGCTAAGTCCCACCACCCCTCCCGCATCGATGGCAACAGACTGTCAGGAAAAAATTAGGTTAAGAATTAGTATATAAGTTGGTTTTAAGTTTGATCAAAAAGGTTAGCCCCACCACCTTTATTAGTCAGTTTAGTCCAGTCACGTATAATGTATATCATTATACTTGTTTATTCCATTATATCATATAATTTTTATAAAATAACAAAATCTGTATATAATGTAGCAATGCTACAGGAAATACAAAAATAGACTCACCTGACGATCTATAATTGTGTATAAATATCTGTAAATTTAAAGGGGCTATGCAAGGGAAAAAAATGCTACAAGTCTTTATTGTAGAAGTATTTACAAAAAAACATAATTCTACACAACGATCTCAAACAGAACAAACAAATATTCAAAACGAGCAAAACGTAGATAGCACTAATGATGTGGGCTTTGGCAAAACAGTACTGATTGAGGGAACATGTTAACACGAATGACCAGAAGAAGAAATTCCTCCGAAAATGTAACATGTTACAGTAACGTTCAATACATGTTACACAGACTCCAAATTTCGTTCTGGAGATTTTTCACTAAAAGATAACCAACGTTCTGGTCGACCTTCTGAAGTTGATGATGACAAAATGAAAGCCATAATTGAATCGAATCGAACAGTGCGAGTGATTGCAAAACAGTTAAATGTATCACACACGACAATTGAAAATCATATAAGACGTCTTGAACTTGTTAAGAAGCTCGATATTTGGGTTCTGCCATGACAATGCGAGGTCTCACACATCGTCAGCAACACGTACGAAACTATTGGAGCTTGGTTGGGAAGTGATGTCGCATCCCCCATACAGCCCCGACCTTGCACCATCGGATTATCATTTATTTTGAAGTTTACAAAACTTCATAAATGATAAAAATTTCAGTAATAATGATGACTTGGTTGAAGTTTTTGCTGATAAGGACCAGAAGTTCTATGAGCGCGGGATCATGAAGTTACCAGAGATATGGCATAAGGTCATCGAAACGAATGGAAAATATTTGACTGATTAAAGTTCATCTTTTGTATGGAAAAAATTAAGTTTTATTTCACACTAAAAACCAAAATTACTTTCTTGCCAATCTATTATTTAGGTTAGGCAATTCCCAATTGCAGCATTGTAAATTAGTTAACGTTTTCCTCAAAAAAAGTATAATTTGTTTTTGTTAGAAACATTTGAAGGGAGCTTTCAAGCCGGGAAACAAAAATTTCCAAAATTTAGCCACTTCAAAGGCCCTTGACAAACTATACTTATTTCAGAAGAAAATTTTGTCTAGTTTACGAGGCTGCAATTTCGGAAGTTTTTGCGGGATTTTCTTAGTTACTGCTAAAAACGTGACATCCTTACAAAGCAGAAAATTTTAATTTACTCTTTTCCTGTTCCGAATTACGCCATAGCCGAAATGAACATTTCTTTTTCATCTCAGACCTGCTATCACTGTCATAACTTTGGGACATCATGTACGCTACCCCCAGTACATACTGGTAAGGTGATGTGTTAAAGCCTTTTTATCTCAGTGAATCCTTTACAGTGAGAATGACAATGATCATACTCAGCCTGTTATTATTTATTCCGCTCAGTTCTTTTTTTCATTAATGTAAAGTTAATATTGTTTAGGATATATTTTCACTCATAAAAGCAGAATGATGTGTGTCAGGTCCCGATAATGTTTCTTTTATCGAAGAAGGTATTTTTTATTATTACTATTTTTTTTTCTCTTTTCTCACTCACGTAATTATAACAATTAATTTTATTTTATTTTTTAAAAGGAAAACCAAGATTGTAATATTTTGTTTGTATTGAGATGTATTTAATATTGGGAGTTGATGTCGTTTACGTCTAAGCAAGTGAGCAGGTGACCTCTGATGCGATCGTCAACGAATTACCGGGTCAGTCCCATAAGATTTGTTAACGAAGGACACCATAAAATTTTTGTTATATTGTTCCCACACTACTTCTTCATCGCTGACTGTACATAGGATATCCACCACCCACCCACGTTAGCAATTGTTGGTTAGTGAACATCGAGAAGATTTTTTTCTTCTCCACTTTGGGATCTCCGGTAAGAGGTTATTTCGTTATCACACTCACCAACTATCTCTGGATTCAACTCACACTGTCCTTCTACTTTCAACAATAGAAGGCCATTCATTGTCTTTCGTTTATTGAAACTCTTAAATTTAGTATAGTATTGTAAATGGTATTAGTAGTTATAATTCATTTTTATTTTATCACAGCTAGAAGACATTTATATTTATTATTATTTATTTTTCTTTCATTTTATTTTCCGATTACTAACCCTGTTGCTAACATTTTAGTTTATATATTCGATTTTTTTTAAAAAAATGTGTACTTTGTTAATTTCTCATTACATATGTATTGCCATTTAATAATTTTATTTTTTTTTTGTTTAATATTGCCTCGATGGGTTTTTTTCTCTCTCTAGCTAACCAATAGTTTTTTATTTTCCTTTTTTTTTGTTGTTTTTCTTGGAAAATTCAGGCACCCATTGGTGAGCTTTTTTGATGAATTTAGAAGTTTGGCGAATTAATTTTTTTAGCCCCTTCTTCCACAATGTGGTAGCATTTAAGGCAATTGCCCACAATACTCATCTACAACTGGCATTGTGCCTGGTGATTTATTGCAAAATTCACTGATAACACAGCAGTCGATTCCAAAAACTAATCCCGGGATTCAGTTAGGGACTCGAGCCAGTCACGCCCTTGCCGGGTCCTAGAATACTTTACACGGAAGTGGCTACATATTTATGTAAGCTGCTTACATTGTTCCACTAACAAGGAATCGCGTTCGTCGGTATTACAGTGCAGTATTACTTGCAGTATTATCCAATAGCTTCCGAGAACCGCTTCAAGCTCAGGTTTCGATGCATTGATCGCTCCCGCCAATGCTCCCGTATAAGCAACTGCTTTTACAAAGGGAAAATAAATAATTCATGCATCCATTTTATTATATATAATATGTATACATATATATTGCGATGTACCTAGTTTCCTGATCCGTTCACATATCGTTAATAAATATGATACAATGGCCCAGCCTAGTACCTGGTTACTTTTAATAATACTTATAATAATAACTGAAGCAGCCCCCACCACTATATTTATAGTGCAAATAATTTACTTCATAATAAATGTTATCCATGCAATGACTGTTGTTCATAAATCAAACCTTTATTCCTTTAATGACTAAATATCGAATGAAATGTGGAATGATTAATATAATTATATCTTAATTCCCTATAAAATTTATCATACCTATTTATCATTGTTCATTTAAAAATGAACTTAATGCCTACAGAATAATTATATACAATAATGTTATATATCTTAATTAAAATGAGCTCTATAACCTTAATCTTTACTGTCTATTAAATTTTAAAAGAATTTATTCAAAATTGAAATGATACATTACGTGGTAAATTACCACAAAAGGTGAGCCCCATCACTTTTAATAGTCAGTTCAGTCCAGTAACGTATAATGTGTATCATTATACTTGTTTATTCATTATATAATTTTTATAAAATAACAAAACCTGTATATAATATAGCAACCCTACAGGAAGTACAAAAATAATTTGTAAATAGATTCGCCTGAGGATCTATAATTATTTGTAAATTTAAAGGGGCCATGGAAAAAAAAAATTACCACAGTACAATTTAAGTTGTTTATTTCCTCAAAAAAGTTCAGGTACTCATCTTTCCTTATCACAAAAATTACATGGAATGTTTGCGTGATTTAAATATTTATTTTTAACCATTTTGTATATTTTATAGTATTTTTTTATTATTTTATATTGTATTTTATATATGGCATCAGATGATGACTGCATAACTCTGCGAAACACTGCGTGTGTTGTCAATAATTTTTAGTGAGTGTCAACAAATTTATAGTTTATTCAATCACCGACGTTGCCAAAAACCAATTTTTTTTTCATATTTTTAAATTAACCAATTATATTTTTAATTGAATATTTTTTTGGATATTTTACAAATAAGTTATTCTGAAGCTTCGTTCCCATTTTATTTACTGTATTTTATTACTTTAAATTAATGCTTTTTTTTCTGCGGTGTTTCTGCGGTAGACTCTCACTACCTTCCCGAATCCACCCGCCTCCTTCAGGCATTCCACACCCTATATCCTTCTCATACACCCTTCAAATGGGGGACTCCCCTTAGTGAAAGGCACTCATTAGCCCAAAATAATTTTCCCACATCCTAATTTATAAGTTTGAGAGCTAAGAAAAAAAAAAAAAAAAAAAAAAAAAATGCGGTGTTTAAAAAAATTATTTATTTCATACCTCCACAGAATCAAAGATTTCAAAAACCACATATATAAAATATATATATATATATATATATATATAAAATATATATGTGGTTTTTGAAATCTTTGATTCTGTCGAGGTATGAAATAAATAATTTTTTTAAACAAAGTTAAAATATAAAATCTGTAGTTGCAAAAATATTTAAAGACATTAGTAAACAACTAGGGGAACCTGAGACTTCCCTAATATCTAGTCGGGGGCATATCCACTGAGCTATCCTGCCTTGGGTGGCAACCTATTAAATTCTAAATTCCCAGTATGAATTTTCTTCGGCCTTATTCTATTCCTTTACCGACTAATTGTAAATAATTAATAAATTTCTCATATATAAAGTAATTTTATAGCGCCTTCAGAATCACCTTCATGCCCGCACGACTGCACTGAGCTGCAAAACTGTTGCCCAGCAGATGGCAGGCGCCGCCGTAATCCCCGCGCCCAAACAGAGCCTTATTATCGATAGGTTAACGCTATGTTTGTAATAAAAAAAAGTGTAGTTTATTTTATAAGTTTATATATAATATGGAGCATTATTATATATAATATTTTTAATTTAAACAAATATAAGGTAAATGATAGTTATAGAGGTGGGGCTGAAATCTAAGACCCTCCGGTAACAGTGGGATAATACAGCAAAGTCAGTTCAATCCAGTCACGTATAATGTGTATCATTATACTTGTTTATTTCAATATATAATTTTTATAAAATATCAAAACCTGCTTATAATTTATCGAAGCTACAGGAAAAACAAAAAAATAATTTGTAAGTAGATTGGCTTGAAAATCTATAATTGTATATAATTATCTGTAAATTTAAAGGGGGGGGGGTGGAGTTCATAATTTTTTGTTAATGTTTGAAACATACCTATGGCAAAGCTAAATAAAATACGACACGAAAAGGAGTAACAAAAAATGCATTTAAATATTTGTAATATGTAAATGCGTTGAAACCTAAAAGTGTGAATGTTTTTTTTGCGACAATCTCAGCTGTTTGTTGTCCTTTTAAATAATGTCCTTGCGTTCCTTTTTTTCTCTCTCTACAAATAAGAATAACCTGAGAAGAGTGTTTACACTTAGCGAAGGAACAGCTGATAGCTATTGCGAATAACAATGCGGCTTGCAGATGAGCGATGGAGATTATTCAACTGTTCAATTACCATCCTCCCTCATGCATTTATTCACGGAGGGTTGCTCCGGGTAGTCAGTTAGTGCCAGCAATTACTCCGTGAGGGTAGACTATTCGTTAGTTGCACGTCTAATGAGCATGTCTCAGAATTCAAGGGCCACTCCTTCTCCCGGTATTGATTCGAGGCAAGTCAAGATGGTGATCCTACAAATGCACTGGGGGAAGACCGTTCAAGTGTGAAAAGCCACCTCACTTACCTCTCCCCCCTCCACGCTCTGTTACCGAGACAAATTGAATATTCAGAGGAAGGCTGTTTTCGCAATAGAAGAGGTAACTTTTCCAGAAAAATTCCAGGGATATCACCTGGTCCAGGGGCATTCTTCAAAAATATGGGAGCCTCGATGACCCTCGGTGGTGGTTGACACGCCAAGGTATCAATTTTCTACCCCAAGCTGGAATCTGAGATTTGAAATACGCTTCAACCGGTGAGAATCGAACTTTCAGAATCGAATTTAAAAGAAAAATGTATAAAAATAAATAATTCTAATATGACATCAACTGATTTAAAAATAATCTTATTAATCTAGCAAAAATAATAAAACATTTGAGAATATTTATTATTAATTCTAATAAATATTTTAAGACATTAATTTCAATACAAACATTTACAATAACAAATTGAAAGCAAGGAGTAATCATTCATACGTAAGCATTACTTTTTTCACCAATCCCATCGGTAAAGAATAAATATCATATATAAATATAAGATGCAACAATCATAATAGTGAAATTATTGTATCAAGATATAGCGTCTGACGAAACATGAACATGGCATATGGAATAAATATGTAAAAAGAATAATCAACCCATTCAAAATTCGTATTATAAATCAGAATATTATTCATTTTGATGATCATTTTCATGACTAATCAAGTCATTCAAGTGAGGATGACAATCTTTAATGTTTACAGAAAGGAATAAAGGATATTATAGATGATATCTAAATCGAAAATAATAGAAAAGTGTGGACGAAATGAAACTGTTCCCATACTGTTTTTAAATATAATCAATCATATGAAATACGTGCCTTAAGTTATAATTTTTAACTTCAGTCATATTAAACTTAACATTACGATAAGGTTGAAGCGAACTACAATTAGAGGTACAGCTCTCAACCATCTAGTTCTGTAAATGATTATTCTGAACAGTGTGTTTACACAATCGATCACAGGCTGCTTTAACTAGTTTAAACTTAGCCAATACCAACTTCACGAATACAATGACGTATGCATATTTTTTTTATTGTTGCTGTAATCCTAGTTCTGTGATTATTCCTAATTGTACTAATTAGTCCATTAAATGTTGCTGTGAACTTGGCCGAAACACGGAGAGAGAGAGTGAGAGAGCCCAAACTCTCTAACTTAAGTTGGAACAGGTGAGAATTCTCGTAATTAACAACAAATCTCTCTCTCTCTCTCTCGCTCTCTCTCTCTCTCTCTCCCTCTCTCTCTCTCTTTCTCTCTCTCTCTCTCTAACAGTCGCGAAAGTAATTTGTTAGTCGCTGATTGTTTTTCCGATACGGTCTACGCTAACCTAGAGATCGTTACAACCAGGCTGTCTCTTTAATCGTGTTGTATTTTAGTTTGTTTTTTTTCTGCCGGCCTGTCTGGGCAATTGTAAGTCTCCTGTGGGACATCTAATTTAAAAAAAAAAGTAATGTTTTTGAAAGAAGTTTTTAAACTATAAGCTAAATAAAGCGGAAATAAATCGAAGGAAATATATCTGGAGCTTTTCTCTCCTAAGTCTCCTAGTCAATTGAATAATTGCAATACGTTATTTACTCAAATTACCAATTTATTCGATAATTATTTGAAATTTTCTTAGTAACCCATTTAATAACACTGATCGTTATAACCATTTCGTTATGATTTAATAACCATTTCGTTATACACATATATCAGCAACATTACAAACTCTTAATTCCCTCACACCACCTTCAAGCAGGTACTCCTACTATAAGGATCCGCTCAACCCAAATATCCCTTTATTTTCCCCCCATCCTTAATCTTATAATTAGAGAGCTAAGGGGAAAAAACAAAAAAAAACAAAACATTACAAACATTATTAAGGATGAATATAAATTTGCAAATTATTTTGTATCTCAGAAAACCCTTGAGAATTTATTAAAAAAATTTTAATTCGTAGGTCGTTTTTACTGAAATAAGAAAACGTATAACAATTTAAAAAATATACGGGTAAAACATTGAGAATATTCAAAATTTTAAAAAAATTACTTGTTTTTCATTTTAAAATCCTGGAGCACTATATTATTGTGTAGTATATTCTTGTTTAACACAATGCAAGGCTACAATTAGGGGTTGTTTAATGGTCCCCTAATGCCCCTAGTCTTTAGTTTAATTTCCAGTCCCACAAGCTGTGCACCATTTTAAATTTCCCTATAAAAGAAATCAGTCAATCTAAATTGCAAAATATCAGTCAAAAATTTTTAATTTCTTACTATTTTAATGTTCTTGTAATATATGAGCCTATATACTTTTTACATGAATGTATACATTTTCAGTTTTAAGTTTTCAGTATATGCGAACATCGTAAGATTGTAGATAAGTAAAAACACAGCGATTTTAAGTTATCTTGAAGAATACCCGCCTCCACCACTGGTATATTAATAAATTAGCAAATTTATAAAAATTTAAAAAATCATATTTATACATTCTTTTGGGTTATCCCAATAAGCTATTATAAACAAAAGAAAAAAGTTGAACAAAAAATTAATTGGGTATTTATTTAATGGGCTCACAAAAAAACAAAAACTAATTGGCTCCAACGATATTAAATTCGGGATTTCTATCAATGGCTCTAAACAATCTCAACTTTGACCTGCAAAATCTGAGTTATATAGAGGGGCCCAAGTTTTCTATTTTTGTTTTCATACTTTTTGTTACTATACTGCAAAACAAACATAATGTTCTCACTATTTTTCATGCTTTTTGTACATTCATTAATATTGCCTATCGATCGAATCGTATCCTCGACCACTACCATAGAACATAATCACATTCAGACATATGTGTACTCCAGTTGTGCAAGTAGAGCCTCACCCTTCAGAGCTAGGATAATAAATAAAATTAGCGTTTGTCTCATAAGTCAGTTTTTATTACTGGTATGTTGTTGATAATTTCTTCTTTCTTAGATGGGGTAAAACAGGGTGGTAGTGTAAGCTCTCTGCAATGATGCATTATGGATGAGATACATAATGCATGAAAAGAGAAACCCTAATAGAGAAGTGGAATCTACATGTCTCTTAATAAAAGGGTTTAGCACCTTCGTTATGCTTAATTTTGTGTAATGATTATTTTACATTTATTCAAGGTTGGAATAATTTATCAATGAACAATTTAATGTAACTCCAGCATTTATTGAGGATTTACTAACAGTTGGTGTAAATCGATACCAATTTAAAAGTTATGCCGTCCTAGAAAAGAATCAAAGAATAAAAGGCTTTTCCATGAATGTTCACAACAGCTATGTAGACATAAATGGGCTACAGGTACTAAATATTGGTACATCCATGGATTTTACCCACATCCTGCCGACCAAACAGGTGGGACTGGGGTGCCGCCTATACCCTACACATAAGTAAGTAATATTTTATCCAGAAAACAGTCACACATCAAACAGCACGTGGCTTTACTATCAAACAGGAACCTTTCATTGGGTTCTGCATGGTGCACCGCTTTTTCGTTATCTGACGTATACGACAGCTCGGCGACTCTAACAATTTCAAAACGGAATACTGATGAAAGTGGTCAGACATACTTCTCTCGAGCAGCGGAGCAACAGTGAGCTTCATGAGATCTTTGAGCTGCCTTCGGTGGATGAATTCATTCAACGTAGACATATCAAATACTTAGACTCCCTACAGTACTTGACAAACCCGGTGATTAGCACGATAACCCCCGCTCCGTTCCCCTATCGATAGCAGGACCCTGTCGAGGCAGGAACGCTTTAGTCTTTAGGTTCTAGTTTTTAGTTTGTAAGTTTCCCTTGTAAGGTTAGCCCCATCACCTAGTCCTGTATATTGTATATTGATCACTGTAAAAAGAAATGTTGTATTTGTAAATCTACCCTCCTTCAAATGCATCTGCGTATGCAGCAAGTGGATAAATTCTGTAAATATTGTTCATATTTTGTAAAAATGTTAAATAAAAAGGGGTTTTGAAAAAAACAAACAAAAAAACTAGAAGCTATACAAGCACAAGTGTGTGCATACTTGATATACTTCATCGGTAAAGCTCATTGGGGGAAGAATGACTTAAAAGGTTAATAAAATATTCCTCATAAAAAAAACTATCGAACCAGAAATCGATTGCTTTTTCCATTTTTTCTCCATTTCCCCAAATATATACTACACTGCATGTATAAACAAAGGGCATTCAAAGAGTAAAACTCAATGAAATCGAGAGAAGTGTAGTATCTATGCCGATTGCTTAAAATGTCATATAATCATTGTTTAAAAAATGAAGATGAAAAACTTGTTTGTTTAAAACCACCTTTCGAACATTCGAAAAAGAAAATGATAAAATAACTCAAGTATTGTCACATTTGTTTGGTCTCAAACCTATTTTTAGAATATTCTCGCAATAATTTTTGCCACACCGTTTTTATTATTTTTTTTTCCATAAAGAAAAATTAGAGCTTATCTTCAGAGGTAAGACCTGAAAATCCTTTAAAGTTGTTGAAACTGGTCCGTCCTTCTGGTGCTTAATTTCTTTTTTCTGTACATTCCATCATTAAACCTACAAAAGAATGTAATCCAGTTGTTAGACGACCACCCTAATCCTGTAGCACAGTCATTGCGCTGCACCACTCATCCCTATAATCCTACTCGGAGACTAAAACAGCAGTGGCCTCGTGACCTGCTATAAGTGTGTGACAGTGGGAGTCCTGGCAATGGCCAGTTTCTCCAATCATGTCCTGAGCGTATGTGGCTCTCGCGCTCTTGGTCAGCCTCCACTGGCTCATATCCGGTGACGCGGCTGACGGAGGAGTGTGAGGGACTTCCCAAGACTCCGCTTCCTCTTTGGCATGCGAGGGATGTGACGAATATGTTGACTTGGGAGGCCTCTGGGCTGTTTGTAAATACTGTATGAATGAGCGAGTGAATGATCATTCGTAAATATGGTATGAATGAGAACATTTATCTCAATTACTTATTGCCTAATTAGTATATATCTATATCTATAGGCAGATTGTAATTTTAATAAAGAATATTATATATAGTTGTTGGACGCTCAATATTAACAGTGCTGGATCGATCATAACATTTTTAAGACTGTAATAGAAGCAAAAGTCAGCCTGATGTTACGAAAGACGTAGCTCGATCGTATCTTGATATGAGTAGAAGCACTTCCTTTTCTACCTGCCGAGGAATCCAAAATTAGATTTGAGATGGAGTTTGAGAATTTTCCGTCAATGATTGGCATGTTGCAATGATGTTAACAAATGCAAAGACGGATGAATATCCATAGCTATTAGTGTGTGAGGCGCACATTATGCCTGGGTCAGAAATCAATACAGCTAGAGTGCCAGCCTAGGGCCTCACCTAGCCATCCCCTGTTTAACTAGTTCTTGTTCAGCATCGCCGGTCACGGATATTCTTGTTTATAGCGAACAAAGGTGGAGGAAGTAGCGTCTCATGTAAACGAGCAGTTGCTGGTCCAGTTTTACAATTTGTTTTTCGAACCAAACAAACAAGCAACAAGAAACAATAAAACACAATTTGAATCACCGAATATTGGACCTATCAATATTTGTGCTATTTAATCAATTTCTATCGGTCGAATTATTTTCGATAAGTGATTATGAGAAATCGAGCGCGTGGTACATGTATATTTCACGCTAAAAAGATTTGGTTCTATTTCGAAACATTTTTGTTTTCCAGAAAAATGGGTATTAAGTTTATTTGATTGCAAAAGTGTCCTTCTTTTTAATTCGACAATTTGCCCCTTCCTTTTTCCCGTTTTCCCACACAAAGGAAACGTAATGGAGATTTAAGTAATAAAGCTATAAGTTCCACTGATATTTCTTGAAACCATTTCTTAATTTTGTTCAATTTTATACCAATCTTAATAAATAGTTTATATCCACGCAGTATGGGAAGGGCATTGAGTAATTATGACAAAAAAAAACTACAATTAAAATATATATTATTTTATTAAAGTAAATTAAATATAACTAACCTCACGTGGATCATGGGGAAAATTTGATTATTCACAGGTTTAATTTTATCAAATTATTTTATTAACAAATAATATCTATAACTAGAATATAAAATATAACCTGAATTTATATATAAATATATATCCCATGTTAAGGCATAATATTCATATATGGTATATTAGATAATAAATAGTTACTCCCTTTGTTATTTATATTTTCCGTGTAAGTGACTGGGACAATGATGTTTCATTATTTACAATGTATATTTCTGCACAAATTATGTACTAAATTGTATTTTTGAAAGTTTGTACCGTAACAAGGAGGTAAAACGTTGGTCAAGTCCACCTCGTTGAGCTGAGTTCCTTCCCTCTATTCTATTAGTGGGATTTGGCGCCCCTTACTCTTTAATGTGTATGTGTTTGTTAAATATATCAAAAATACTGCAAAAATAATATTTTCGAAGCACTTGACAGAAATCGAGTACTTAATACGTTGTAAGACTTTTTTTTAAAAAATATATTCTTCATATTAGTTTTTTAGCTGATATTCATAAAGGTGATATTCAGTGCCCGAAGTGGTTTAATGAATAATTATTTATTATCTCCGAGCCTTGGTGACACAAGACGACTGCTCGTGGTTTAGTCGTACATTTCTCAAAATATGATATTCAACATATCGTGTGGTTAATTTACAACAATAATAAAGCAGATACAATCATCTACAAACGATTCAGATATTCCTCACCATCTGGTGGGAAACGAAAAGGATATGTCGGTATCCTGGAGTGTAAGTTAGGGTTCGAAGACCAAGTGTGTTGAGTTCAGTTCCTTCTGCGAATTGAAGAAACAGTATCAAGTAGATTGAGTTGACGTCTGTCGGGTCGTCACGAGGGGGTGCCTAGTTACCCTAGCCCTAGTGACGAAGTGAGGGTTCATTAGGCTATGACCTGGACAATTGCTTCGTGACGGGTCTTACTATCTGACTCCATATTTGATAAGTATGTGCCCCGACAATGCACTATGTTCAGGAGAAGAGGTATAGGGTAGGTAGTTTAAGTGGTCTTGGAGTAACCATGAATTCACACTCAGTATCTGAGGGTAGACAAAAACCGTCCGGATCCCAAAGGCGAGTGTTAGACTATATTGCCGTCGGATACACTATTTGGTAAAGTTTGTAGAGCTACGTTGTCTGCGAGGGAGACGTCTCTCCCAAGGAGGTGGTAGTTTTAGCGAGGCGAAGGCAGAGAAGTCCCCAACTAGGAGAGTGTGGGGTGTGACAAGGCCGGACTAAAACACAGCGAGGTTAGGAAGAGAGATGCAGAGGTTTTCATAAACGAGAAGGCCAAGTCTTGAAACATCAGTGCAGCTGCAAGTCCACCAGTTAGAGAGCAGTTGTTAGAATGATTTACAGTCCAAAACCCGGCACTAATTGTACTCAGTGGTGGCTCGTTATTAGCCAATGATCTGAGGCGTTATTCTGGCCAATGATACCGCAGTTGCGGTGAATTTTTTCTCGATTGTGACCCAGGCCTCGGTCTGGTACACTGGTATGACTTATGGTTTGGTAATGTTATTTACATTTGTTTAAATTAATTTACAACATATTATAACCAATTTACAATATATATACAATAGAGTATAGGGTGATTTATCTTATGTATATGTTGTAGGTCGCTACAACGTCTATTGGCTGTTAGCTATTAATAATTTTAAACGTGAAACCAAAGTATGAATTTGTGCTAAAACATAAATCTATTATATTATACAGTTGTATGTGGCACATCGTATATTTATAAGAAGGAATACGTTTTGTCTTTTTTCACTAAGTTTTCTTCTGAAGTGAAAGACATCTTGCAAAATAAATAGTGTGTCAGTTCAACGATACTCACTTCAAATGATAGCCAGGCCGAGAGGTTAGAGAGATGTCGTTACCGATATAGAAATAGCGAACTGTTGCTAACCGGTGAAGGATCCGAGTTTTAGCTCTGGCAGTTTACAGAGCAGGTAGCAGACCTACGGCGGCAGCGGTGATAAATCTTAGGACTGCTACTGCTGCCTTGTCAGCACTTATGTGCCTGCTTTACTAAGCGCCCTGTCTGCCTCACTCTAACCTATCAGCGTCTATTTCCGCCTCACAATTGTACAGCTCCCCACAGCAATTCATGAAATTAAAAATTTTTTTTGGGGTTAAAGACACATTAAAGACTGTGCACTGGCGTAAATTCCCAATTATGGGAAGCCCAGCTTCGCCATCTGTATCGAAGAGAACCGTTATGTTGAAAGGTCAGATTTATGGCGTGAAAATGGAAGGATAAGCTGCGCGTGTGTTTATTTCCAGCATATATTATTTATAGAGTCCGTTAGGTCGAGTAGTTGCTGTTTGTGGTTTGTTATAGGAAAGGGGATCTACCAGCTGTAATTTACTGGTTTGTGTATTTAATGGGAATGTAATGTTTTTTTCTAAACATATTTGTCGTCTGTGCCTCTCGCGCTCTTGTCAGCCTCCGCAGGAGCGTGGGGGACTTATTATAGACACTGGTCAACACTAATTATCGACAATTGTATTGATTCAGGTTAGTTATAAGCTTTATTTGTTTATTGTAATATTTGTAGCGCTAGCTAATGTGTACACAATGTTTAATATTACAGTTCCCAAGACTCCGCTTCCTCTTTCGCACGGGAGGGAGGTGACAACCATGTGGACTTGGGAGATCTCTGAGCTGTCTGTAAATACTGCATGAATGAGCGAGTGAATGAAGAATTGTAAATATGGGATGAATGAGATCATTTATCACAATTACTTATTGCCTAATAAGGCAGATTGTAATTTTATTTTAAAATTATTATTGTTTATTAATTATTATTTAAAAGAAAGTTTAGTCTGCAGAATTTGAAAAAAAAAAAATTGTATGGTTTAACTGATATAGTTATACTGCTCGTGCACACAAAGAGCCGCCATTAACAGATATGCTATTAACGATCACAGGAGTTAATAGGTGCTTGCGCACAGTAGCTCAACTGTTAGCAGACAATATCCTGTGTGTTAGCCTAGCTCACCCTCCATGGCCATTGTCTCTGTCTCAATAGAATATAGACCACTGTATTGTACCATTATCGGCTTAGGCACAAGTCAATAACACAGTGCATGTATCAACTATTTACCTAGCTCTCCTATGTATATATATGTATAATTAACGCTAGTGTGGACAATACATGCGTACGTATTATATCAAATGAATTATAAAGTATCACACAATTAATTACAATTTACTATATATAAATACTGCGAACATGCTGTTAATTAATTTTTGTAATTAAAGTTATCAAATTAAGTCCCTTCCACATAATTCATACTTGTATCAGGACGCAAGAAACATTTATTTGCCAACCTACTCAATATGAGAAAATATAATTTTTTTTTTAAGAGGTAATTTTATTATGACTTATTATTTGTTATCGGTTCCTTTGAGTTTTGCTTTAAATTAAACTTTAAAGTAAAATACATAAATTCAACATAGATTCGACTATTCGATAAACAAATATATTATAATAATAATAATAATTAACGAAGTATTTAAATAATTAATTGTTTTATGCGGTCGGGTCTTGGGCTAATGGTACGTTATAATAATTTCATTTAGTAGGCTCTTGATTTGGTAAAGTTGTTTTTGTCCTGTCAGTCGAGTTTTTTTTTTCGATTTGTACAAGTCTGTCGTTCCTAAATAAACGGATCTACGGTGCGTTCTAGTGAGGAAGTTGTTGAAGACACTTTGCGATGTCTTGAGTTTTTTTCCTTGCACAGAAATGTACACTCTCCCACAAACAAAAGTGGCGCGTTAAAAAAAAAATCAAATACAGACTTCCTAATTATTTCATAGGGGTCTCCCCTTAGTGAAAGGCACTTTCCAGCCAAAAATAATTTTCCTTATTTTTCCCACATTCCTATTTTTATAAGTTTGAGAGCTTAGAAAAAAAAAAAAAACAAAAAAAAAACAACCTAATTATTTCGCCTTTCAATTCTTTTTTAATTAATATCAAACGTTTTCAGTGATAAGGGGCTATAAATATACAAAGCATTTATTTTAAAAAACATTTTAGAGATTTCTTGTGAAAATGACCTCTAAAAATTTAACAAACGGGTTTTTTTAATTTTAATTAAAAAAAATGTTTTGATGGTCGAGGAAGTAGATTTCTTTCAGTGGAAGACAGTCGAAGCCAAAAATATGTAGCTCGTGCATTTGGGTTTACTTGAAACTATTACGTCGAGCAATTACACGTTACCGTGATAAACTTAAATCAGCGGGAATCACACATCCGGATCGGGTCTGCCGCGAGTGACAGAGGCAAGGGATGACCGGTCTATTGTACTACACACTCTTCGGAATCGGTTTTCAACTGCTACTGAGGCTGCTCAACTTCTAAGTATACAGGTGCAGAAACTGTTAGAGGGAAACTTGATGAAGTGAATTTAAACCCTCAGATCCAGCATCAGGGCCACCGTTGACCAGAAGAACATGGTAGTTTTCGAGATCAATTACACAGTAATCAAAATAGTAATTTCTGAAAAATATTTTAAAAATGAATTACTTGTATATTTATTGGGGTTTCCTTCTTATTTATAGCCTCTTATCACTGAAAACGTTTAATATTAACGGAAAAATTATATTAGGAATCAAATATTTGAATTTTTCTATGCGCGCCACTTAGTTTGGAGGCAGTGGATTTAACCAGAAAAACAGCTTATTGTGCGGAGATCTTTGTTTAGGCCCAGTTTCAGTTGAATTTTCTTATTCTTATAAACTATACTTGATCAGCGTCAACTCTTTGCCAATTTACTGCGTGACATGACGAAGTGTCTAAAGCACAATACATGGCCCATTGTTAAGCATGTGAACAGATACAGATCGTTTGAGGACGCCACCATTCCCTCCTCCACCTGGGAGAAAACAAGACAGAGCACCGCTACCGCTATCCGACACGAGCCGGAAGCAGACGAGGCCGCCAAAAGGAGCCCACCGGAAACGGAGCAGACTGCCAGACATCGCAGTTGTGTAATTGCTGGTTCCGGCGGAAGCAGTGACAGGTGAACTGCCGTGTCTCCACTCTTGGCACTGTATGGTTTAAGCCCTAGTTAACTATTGTATATATATGTTGAATTGTACATACAACAGGTAAAGGTCCTGTATATAAGTGCACGAGTATATACTTATCCAGGCAGAATATCGAATCGTGACAGAGGAACAAGAGTTACGACTCCAGCATATCCCACTTTCCTACGATCCCTACAAAGCTTGGAGCGAATCCCATCTCACACATACCAGCCCTACTCCTGGTCTTCCTTCCGACCTATCTAACGCCTTCGTCATTCGTATTTTCTCCGTAAGTGACTGGGGCAAAATGAAAATTTTTTTGTGAGGGGGGGGGTTTATTTGGGAAGAGATTGTAACATTAAATAAATGAATGATGTTTTTTTCTCCATTCTTTAAAATGTTTGTTTTTGTACTAAATTGTATCTTTGGAGGTTTATACTGTGCCAAGGAGGTAAAACGTTGGTAAAATCCACCTCCGCCATCTGGTAGAGGAAGAAGAAACGAGAGGGCTATGTCTGAATCATGGAGTGTACCTTATGGTTTGGGATTAAATGAGCAAATACCCTGTGGGGTAAGTTAGCTAGTTCCCAGGAGTGGCATGCACCCTTATAGGTTTTTGTGTTGGTCTGATTACCATTGTGCAATCCAACCAAAATTTAAGAAGGGGCAAACAATATCAAGTAGATTGGGTTCACGTCTATTATTTAGTTTCGTAATAAATAATAAAACATTAGTGACCGAAAATCCTTTATTTAAAAATATATATTATAAATTAAAAAAAATGTTATTGTTTGGTTAACAATTAAAATCAGCTGTAAGGTATTTAACACGTTACAGTTTTTGGTCTAAACATTTTTAGGGAATATCTTTAAAGTTATGAAATGTAATGAAATACAGTTTCGTTTGGCGCTGCAGTCCCCTAAGGATAACAAAACGTCCTAAATAAATTGTTTACTACATTAATCAACTAACTTTATAATATTTAAAGGAAAATACATGAGTAGAGCTGTACGACATTCGATAGCTTTTAAAAAGACAAGAAAAACACATGAATTATTAGCAGGTGGAAAAGAGTATGAGAATTTGCTTAAATATATTAAAATAGACTAATTAAAAATAATACAAAATAAAAAAAAAGAACACTAACAATAAGGATTTGATATTATAGGCTTTACAATCCTTCTTTCCAAGTTAAAATCAATAACCTTCTCCGATAGCTCTATTCACCGGTTTTGATCATTTCTCTCCAACCATTGATAACTAGTAACAATCCCTCAATCTAACTTAGTAGTAACAATCCCTCAATCTAACTTAGTAGTAACTATCCCTAAATCTAACTTAGTAGTAACTATCCCTCAATCTAACTTAGTAGTAACTATCCCTCAATCTAACTTAGTAGTAACTATCCCTCAATCTAACTTAGTAGTAACTATCCCTCAATCTAACTTAGTGGTAACTAGTAATAACTATCCCTCAATCTAACTTAGTAGTAACTATCCCCCAATCTAACTTAGTAGTAACTATCCCCCAATCTAACTTAGTAGTAACTATCCCTCAATCTAGCTTAGTAGTAACTATCCCTCAATCTAACTTAGTAGTAACTATCCCTCAATCTTTTTTTTTTTTTTTTTTTTTTTCCGCCCTTCCTGAGGCTGAGCCTCAAACGGGCTTCTATCCCTCAATCTAACTTTGTAGTAACTATCCCTCAATCTAACTTAGTGGTAACTAGTAATAACTATCCCTCAATCTAACTTAGTAGTAACTATCCCCCAATCTAACTTAGTAGTAACTATCCCTCAATCTAACTTAGTAGTAACAATCCCTCAATCTAACTTAGTAGTAACAATCCCTAAATCTAACTTAGTAGTAACTATCGCTCAATCTAACTTAGTAGTAACTATCCCTCAATCTAACTTAGTAGTAACTATCCCTCAATCTAACTTAGTGGTAACTAGTAATAACTATCCCTCAATCTAACTTAGTAGTAACTATCCCCCAATCTAACTTAGTAGTAACTATCCCCCAATCTAACTTAGTAGTAACTATCCCTCAATCTAGCTTAGTAGTAACTATCCCTCAATCTAACTTAGTAGTAACTATCCCTCAATCTTTTTTTTTTTTTTTTTTTTTTTTCCGCCCTTCCTGAGGCTGAGCCTCAAACGGGCTTCTATCCCTCAATCTAACTTTGTAGTAACTATCCCTCAATCTAACTTAGTGGTAACTAGTAATAACTATCCCTCAATCTAACTTAGTAGTAACTATCCCCCAATCTAACTTAGTAGTAACTATCCCTCAATCTAACTTAGTAGTAACAATCCCTCAATCTAACTTAGTAGTAACAATCCCTAAATCTAACTTAGTAGTAACTATCGCTCAATCTAACTTAGTAGTAACTATCCCTCAATCTAACTTAGTAGTAACTATCCCTCAATCTAACTTAGTGGTAACTAGTAATAACTATCCCTCAATCTAACTTAGTAGTAACTATCCCCCAATCTAACTTAGTAGTAACTATCCCCCAATCTAACTTAGTAGTAACTATCCCTCAATCTAGCTTAGTAGTAACTATCCCTCAATCTAACTTAGTAGTAACTATCCCTCAATCTTTTTTTTTTTTTTTTTTTTTTTCCGCCCTTCCTGAGGCTGAGCCTCAAACGGGCTTCTATCCCTCAATCTAACTTTGTAGTAACTATCCCTCAATCTAACTTAGTGGTAACTAGTAGTAACTATCCCCCAATCTAACTTAGTAGTAACTATCCCTCAATCTAACTTAGTAGTAACAATCCCTCAATCTAACTTAGTAGTAACAATCCCTCAATCTAACTTAGTAGTAACAATCCCTAAATCTAACTTAGTAGTAACTATCGCTCAATCTAACTTAGTAGTAACTATCCCTCAATCTAACTTAGTAGTAACTATCCCTCAATCTAACTTAGTGGTAACTAGTAATAACTATCCCTCAATCTAACTTAGTAGTAACTATCCCCCAATCTAACTTAGTAGTAACTATCCCCCAATCTAACTTAGTAGTAACTATCCCTCAATCTAGCTTAGTAGTAACTATCCCTCAATCTAACTTAGTAGTAACTATCCCTCAATCTTTTTTTTTTTTTTTTTTTTTTTCCGCCCTTCCTGAGGCTGAGCCTCAAACGGGCTTCTATCCCTCAATCTAACTTTGTAGTAACTATCCCTCAATCTAACTTAGTGGTAACTAGTAATAACTATCCCTCAATCTAACTTAGTAGTAACTATCCCCCAATCTAACTTAGTAGTAACTATCCCTCAATCTAACTTAGTAGTAACAATCCCTCAATCTAACTTAGTAGTAACAATCCCTAAATCTAACTTAGTAGTAACTATCGCTCAATCTAACTTAGTAGTAACTATCCCTCAATCTAACTTAGTAGTAACTATCCCTCAATCTAACTTAGTGGTAACTAGTAATAACTATCCCTCAATCTAACTTAGTAGTAACTATCCCCCAATCTAACTTAGTAGTAACTATCCCCCAATCTAACTTAGTAGTAACTATCCCTCAATCTAGCTTAGTAGTAACTAGTAATAACTATCCCTCAATCTAACTTAGTAGTAAATAGTAGTAACTATCCCTAATCAACCGATATGTGCTCCCCTCATTCTTTTCTCGGGGGTATCCTAGGGATCGAGCATTTCTTCCCTTATTTTTAGCTGTTACTTAATTGATTTCCCTAACTCTATTCATAATTGCACCAATCACCTTTAGGCTGAAGTCTCTTAAAACTATTTATCCTTCCACCCCTCTAATTTTTTATCTACGTTTACCAAGATTCAGGGAGACCTAGATGGGATCAGTACCTGACTAAACTGAGGTTGAACGCAGCGAAAACCCAGGCAATTCCTAGTTTCCACCTCAGATCCTTTGCCTGATATTCCCTCTTTACCCGTAATAACGTTCCTACCACTTACTGCTCCGTCGTAAAAACCCTGCGGATAACCGTAGACGTACCAACGTATCTCTCAAATTTCCTGTCGGTCGAAACCCTGAAACTATTCCATTTCCTCCCCCAACCTACCTGTTTCCTCCCTCATTTTCCCTCACTTTGACCATCTCTGTGTGGTGTATAGCGTTCTCTCGGTGTGACTGAGGGGGGGGGGGAGTTGAAAGCAATCATGAATTGCTTCGTTAGATTTGTCTTTGGGGCGCTCCCATGTCTCTCGTCTCCACGAGTTAGGGCGGATCTTCCCCTCCTTCCGTGCGCAATATTTCTCGGTCCACTTTTTTCCATCACTTTGTGGACACCTCCCTTATATATATTACTATATAATATAATATAATATATTATTATATTATATATTACTATATAATACAATATATTATTATATTATAAATTACTATATTAGTATTTTACAGTTGAAAAACTCAGTCCACTCTGTCCTTTATACCCCTGCCCAGAAAACTGCAGCATTCGATCGGCCCTTCCTTGCTCACTCTACTACTCTCTGGAATTCTCTACCTCCTAATATCCACCATGCTTCATCCCTACGAATCAAAGCTCTTCTATTCCAACACCTTCCCACCATCCAAAGAGACACTTGTTAGTCTGGGAACCATTCACTCATTATTTCATGTTCCTGACTTTTATTTTTGTATAAATTATTTCTTATTTAATTATTTACTATATATAGATAAATGACGGATTCCAGTATGTATTTCAATTTTTGTTTCCTTTTGCACTAATTTTATTGTTATTTTATTTAATGTCGTATTGTACAGACTTCTGCATACTGTTTTTTTTTTCTAGGTTAATTAAGCAGTTAAACATTTTTTAAAAATTTATTTCATAATTATTATTATCATGCCATAGAGGTTTAACACTTTATTTTACATGGTAATAACTATTTTGTTTTGTTCTCTTTTTTTTTTATTTAATATGTTATAGTTAATTTTATTTGGCAAATGTGAATTTGTCATCTGAACATTAATGTTATTGCTAGGAGACTTAGTCCCGGAATAATTTTGTTTTCCTAATCGGTTCTATTCAAATGACGAATTATGAATGTTAGAATTTAGCTGATTTCAATGAAAGGTTTGAGCTACTGTCTCTAATCCGACATTACCCTTAGTTTATTTGAAATGAAATAAACATGAAGAAATTTATTAATAATTGATTGGATGATAGGAACTAATAAAATTCGAAACTTAATCTAAGGTGTATTTGGGGATGTGGTGTAAGTTCATCATAGACTGGTGATAAATGGTGTGATAATCTATGCAAAAGATATTAAGCTCAGCGTAGACTGGTGATAAATGGCGAGATAATCTATGCAGAAGATATTAAGCTCATCGTAGACTGGTGATAAATGGCGAGATAATCTATGTAGAAGATATTAAGCTCATCGTAGACTGGTGATAAATGGCGAGATAATCTATGTAGAGGGTTTTATCCTAGCTCCTGACTCCTGTTCAAATCAGCTTGGTGTTTATCTTGTCTCGTCTCTAACCACCCTCCTTCAAATAAATGGACGTTCACTACAATCCTACCTTCATCACTGCCCTTCACGCTCGATAAATATATCAACCCATGTTTATACCGACTATAACATGTAAAACTAAGTACCTTGAAATATTAATATTAATTAACATGTAACGTAACTGGTTTTTTCCCTTCTTCATAGCCCTACTAATTAACAGATAGTAATAAACGGAGGACACATTTATAAATCATCAGTTTGAGACGCAGCGACGATCTATAAATGTGTCCTCCGGCCAGCTCTGCTGTACGGTGCCCCGCTAATTACCCACTTGATTGACAATGCAGCTAAAAGTCTCCTAAATTTCCAGAATGGGATCATGCGAAAAGTGGTGCGACATACCTCTCTTGAGAGGTTAAAGAACGCTGCCCAGCACCCGTTGCTTGGTGTGCCGTGGGCGAGTTCATCCGCCGGAGACACATAAACTTTTTTGACTCGTTGCAGCACCTCACACACCCAGTGTTTAACACTATGACCCCACCACCCTTCCTGCGATGGCAACAGACTGTCGGGGAAAAATTAGGTTAAGAATTAGTATGTAAGTTAGTTTTTGATCAAAAAGGTGAGCCCCATCACCTTTATTAGTAAGTTCAGTCCAGTACGTATAATGAATATCATTATACCTGTTTATTCCATTATATAATTTTTATGAAATAACAAAACCTGTATATAATGTAGCGACGCTACAGGAAATAAAAAAATAATTTGTAAATAGATTCGCCTGAGGATCTATAATTGTATATAATTATCTTTAAATTTAAAAGGGCTGTGAAGAAGAAAAAAAAAAAAAGTATCAAAACGTTTTAAAAACATAAAAATTCTTTAGAAATATATATTAAAAAAAAAACCTTACGTTACATGGCAATTAGCATACTTCAAGGGGTTGTGTAATGTGACCAATTGAATTTTATGGCCGCTAACAAAAAAAAAACGAATGAAAGAAGACAATTCCAGGAGTCTCATTATCCAGAGCCCAAGGTATAAAAATTTTACTCCCAGAAGACCCAGAGGAAGTGGATGTCTTTAGACTAAGCACTTCCCGTCCAGGGGCATTAGCAAAGATCTACCTCTTGGGCCCTTCAAGTCCTTACTCACTCCGCCAGGCCCTTCTTCTTGACCGCTCCGAGCCACTCACACCGCTCCAGTGAACATTCCAGGAAGGCCTCCAGGGGTTAACTTGGAATAATTATGCGCATTGATCTAATTATGAAGTTTAGCTTTAACTCGAGTAGACGAGGTGCCAGCACTCCTATAACTGTTTCTATATTTATGGCGTACTCCAAGAGGATAACTCCAATCTGACAGCATTTATTAAACAATAGCAAAGACCACCTATCGATCAAAAGCAAAGCATAAAAAATAAATTTCTATATATTTATGATTTTATAATTTTATTTAATTATTTTCATAAATATACAGATTAAAATAGAGATTTTTTAACACGCCCCATTGATCGGCAATGTAAACGGGACTTTGTCACCACAGCCTCAGGTTTTATATCATACGATAAAAAAGATTATTAATTTGATATTATGTTGTTTTTTTAGATCTTCTATTTGATGCTCTAGACAATAACCTAGGGCAAAAACAACATATTTTTTCATTAGACTGTAACTCTGACTAATTAATGAAACGTTATTTTTTTTCAGGATAGGATTACTTTCATTATATTTTTAGCACCACCGTGGCATCAATTTGATAAACTGGGAAAATTTATTGTTTCATAACGTACTAATTATCTGATGCTGTACTATGCTGACAATAATATTTAATCAAAGCATTGCTCTCATTTTCGGCATTGTCGGAGTATCGCGCGGAACATAACCTAACGTAACGCGCAAAATAACAGCCCTGTTTGGAAAACAAGAATGGATGCAAGATCGTCAATACGGTTTTAATGAAAGTTTTAATGACTTTGTATGATTACAGTTCAAAAATACAAAAAAAGCATGATTAGTCTGATAAACTATTCAATATAATAGAAATATATTTATTCTTTAAGATGAAAAATGTTAACATAAACTGTAGTGAATTGATTTGACGAATAATTTGTATTAGCATACACACCATTATTAAATCTGAAGAGAAATATATTCTGCATTATCCGTACAGCTGTTTAGGACATGTCTTTAAAATATCAGGTCGGATGGATTAGTATTTAAGTTTCCATCATTGTAAACCGAAGGTGAGCCCCATCACCTAGTGTTGCATTTATGTATTTGACCTTTTAACTTCAAAAGATATTGTGTTGTAATTCTAACCTCCTTCGAATGCATCTGCGCATGGAGTAAGAGGAGAAATCTGTAAATTTTGCTCATTTTGTTCACATATTGTATAATCGATAAAGGGGTTATGAAAAAAAAATCATATCTGATTTGATTTAGATATACTTGTGTTGTGGCCACCTCTTAATTACAAATAATTATAAGTCATCCTCTTCTCAATCAGATTATATCTATCACTGTTTCCATATGTTTAATAAAGCTTATGACGTCAGTCGGAGTGGGGGGAGAAGCTAGCGGGGGAAACACCCGCAAGTGGGGACCCATCCCCACCACGACAAGCCGCCTATATCAGAAGCGCCCCATAGGGTGGAAATCAGAAAGAAACAAACCGGCACCTTGAACACTTCTCTCTCTCTCTGCACTGGCGCTTGCTGCTCTACTAAAAACCATGGTCTTCTCATTCAACTACCTCTGCATCTCTCTCTCCTAACCTCGCTATGTTTTAGTCCGCCGTTGTCAGACCCCACACCATTCTAGTGGGATTCTCTGCCTTCGTCTCGTTAAAAACTAGTACCTCCTTGGGAGAGACCTCTCCCTCACGGACGACGGTTGCCGTTTTTTTTTTTTTAATTCAGAGAGGCAAGGAAATAAGGATTGAGATGAGTGCAAGGATGTTGTGTTGGAAAGGAGGAAGGACTGCCCAGGGCGATGCATTCATTTATTAATAAATTTCTTTACTTTTTAAAGGAGAATTTCCTTTGTTAATACCCCATTAAATATTTTACTGCCTACCAACTTTACCTAGCAGTGTCTCCCCCGGCAATCCAGCTTCTCTCAGGTTAACACTCACCTTTGGGATCCGGACGGTTTTCGCCTACCCTTAGACACCGAGTATGAATTCGTGGTCATTCCAAGACCACATAAACTACCTATAAACCTACCCTGTACCTCTTCTTCTGAACATAGTGCTTTGTCGGGGCACACACCTTCTAAAGATCTTATGGAGTCAGATCAAAACGAATTAAAGCTGCCCGCCCACTAGGCCGGCAGCTAGGGCGAAAGACGACAAGTCCATCCGCTCTATCTCTTTCTTGGTGCTCGCCGGACCGGGGCTAAGAGGTTGCAGTGACCCTAGCCCGCGGCGGGCGTCTCCTCACCACTTTGGGGATACTCAGTTACCCTGAGCCCGACAACTTATTTGGAAGTATAACCTCTCTCTTTGGACTAGACAATATAGTATGCACTAGGAGGTGATATTAGATCTCAAATGCAACAAAAGAGTTCATTTGGGAAATGGTCCGATTCTGAACAGTGAAGTACAATTGGAACAGTCTTCGCAAAAACTAAAAAAACATTTAAGTTGGCTAATTCCCTAACAATAGTAACAGAACTATAAACTAGACTTTCTGTGGTCTTTCTCAGTGCGGACTGAGAGAAAACGTGATAGCCACTGAGGATGCTGTATTAGCGAGGGATCTCCAGACTCAATGTCCGCTCATTTCCAAAGAGTTTCCGGTATGCTCTGTCTGCACTGCTGTATCTTAGCGATAAACGAACAAAAAACAACATCACCGAAACATACGTTCTTAATTGAATATGAACAAATAATATCTCCTTGTTACGAGAAATGTACAGTAAAGATTTCTCTATATGGGTTGGCAAGAAAGGGATTCCGGTTTGCACCAGTAGATAGCGTTATGTTTGTTTCGTTATTCATTTGTCAATGTTAGAATTTTTTTCTTTTGAGATTTGGTATTCGATACCTTTAGGTTGCTAATTTTGTTTACAACAGTCAGTTTACGGTCAGTATTAACAAAAAGTGTAAAAAATAAGCATTTTAGACACATTTTACTTTTTTATTTTCATAAAGGCAAGAAAGCGGCTGTGTCTCGCAAAGAGATATATGAACTTTATGGTGTCGATTGTTTAACAGAGCGCACGTGTCAGAATTTGTTTAAAAAAATTCGTTCTGGAGATTTTTCACTGAAAGATGACAAATGTTCTGAAGTTGATGATGACAAAATGAAAGCCATAACTGAATCGAATCGAACAGTGCGAGTGATTGCATAACAGATAAATGTATCAAACACAACAATTGAAAATCATATAAGACTTATTGGACTTGTTAAGAAGCTCGATATTGGGTTCCGCCACGACAATGCGAGGCCTCACACATCTTTAACAACACGTACGAAACTATTGGAGCTTAGTTGGGAAGTGATGTCGCATCCCCCATACAGCTCCGACCTTGCACCATCGGATTATCATTTATTTCGAAGTTTACAAAACTTCTTAAATGGTACAAAATTTCAGTAATAACGATGGCATCAAATCACATGATGAGCGCGGGTTCATGAAGTTACCAGAAAGATGGCAAAAGGTCTTCAAACAGAACGGAAGATATTTCAAGAAAAGAAAGTTAATTTTTTGAATAGGATAAATTGAGTTTTATTACACACTAAAAACAGAAATTACTTTCTTGCCAACCTCAATAGATTTACGCTTGTGTTAGCATAACCACTTGTTCCCATGGCGTAACTCGATCCTCCTACCGAGATCTCGGCTCTTCTCCTCCGACTGGCGATCAACGACCTCCGGAGAGATCTGCCGGCAGTATGCAGATGAGGTGCTGATGGGATCACCGTCCACGTGCCTGACCTGTCTAGACGTTCTATTGTTGCAGTTAATTCGATCTCATTCGCAGATAGTCCGTCTCATCGCTTCCAACCTCGGCCGTCTCGGCAGAAAAGTCCTGGGCCTGATGAAGGAATACATAGTCCATATAGGACTAAACAGCATCTCCACATTCCCGGATGAGAAATACGATCCCCGAATTATTATAACTCACTACGATGTCGACAAAAGAACGACGAGTCTTAACAATTGTGGACTAGCGACTAGAAAAAATTAAACGCAGATTATTGCACATTGAGTTCCTTGTTTATGAGCGAAACCTATGATGGCAGGGGAAGGTAAGACTCGCTATATGAATTAAGGTAATAGGTAACCTATATAATTATAATATGAATTATAATTCCTTTCCTGGTTCCGTCATGTAAAATTCTCCTTGGCGCAACACCAGCTGAAAGATTTACTTGAGATGAGGAAGAAAAGACCTAATGGATTCTACCTGAGAAGAGAAAATCGGAAGCCATCTAACGAAGTGTTTGGAAGCACAAAAACACTTCACAAAACAATGTTTTGAACAATGTTACAAGGTGAGAATTTTATTCAAAGCTTAAAAACGAGCCATTCCATAATTTTCAATTGCCACCCAGAACATTTAAAACGAAAAGTCACCCAGGTTTGTAAAATACGTTTATAAATGACATGTTTTCTCTTTAGGTTTTTTCTAATTGTATTCCCTGTTAGGAACGAAGAGGAATGAAGCGTCATTTGCCACCACTGAACAAACGTTTCCCTGATAAAAAAAAAAGGCTTAAATTAATCTATCTTACAAGAAGTAGACATAACTTCGAGAAAAAAACAGTAATTCGTACAATTAAACAATTCGTAAGCTACAATTAAACAATAACCCAAGCTACAATTAAACAATAACCAAGCTACAATTAAACAATAACTCAAGCTGCAAAGAGTTCATGTGTAGTTTTAGAAAGATTCTAGTTCATAGATACTTACATAAATCATTAGTATCAAGCATGAAGGCAATACCACGCGATATAATCTCTATTTTGGGAATAGGATCGACAATTTTCAATGAAGTATTACAGATTAATTATTGCTAAAAAAGTATTTTACTAACAATCATTAGTAATAGTAAGGAATTATGTGCTATTATGAATACAATTTTAGTCATGCAATTAATTTTCAAACATGTCTAACAACATTCATAATAATGATCAAAAAATAACAAGTTCATAGAAACATTTCTAAATTTCTACCAATTTTGAAGGATTGGTAAACTCGTGAAAAAGAAACGGTTAATTTGTATTTGAATACTGTTCCACCTGCTGTTAACATTATTTATGAATCTATTTTGTCTTCAATTTACACCTCAATCAATATTTTGATAATTAAGACCTAAAGAAAAAAAATACTGTTAAGATTGAACGTGAACCCAGGACCACCTTAATATCTAGTCGAGGGCTCAACCTACTGACGCTATCTGGCGGGCGAAGATACAACCTCAAGGAGCTGAGCAGTAAACATATATATACATACATATGAGGCTCTATAAAGATAGTTATGTTAACCCTTTATTGTAACCCGAAGGTGAGCCCCACCACCTAGTCCCTTTGCAATGTTTGTAACATTTTAACCACAATCAGATAATGTCAGTTATAAGACATGAACTCCTTAAAATTCATGCAATGCAGAAACAAGGAGAAAGCCACATGTAAAAAATATTTTAATCAATAATTAATTAAAAAAAAAAAATTACCCAAGGGGTTGTTAAGAAAGGAAAAAACAACAAAAATTATATATATATTATTTAAAAAGAATAGCGATGGTCACTATAATTAAGTGGTTGTGTATTTAATGGGTATGTAATGTTCGATTAAGCACATGTTAGTAGTCAGTTCAAATTTCTTTAGTGCTATATTATTGTTTATATACAATAGTTTTCTGTATTTGGGTATGCAACATGTTAGGGTTGAAAAAAAAACATACGCCCAAACACGTGTCCAGTGATTGTAAGTATAGTGTGAAGTATCCCTTAATTCTACTAATGTATGTACCTTTGTAATGTAATGTTTGTGTATATGATTGAAATAATTTTATATGCATATAAGTGCCTTTTATTCTGTTAGTGATGTATGATGGTAGATTCAATTAGTATTAGCATCTTTCCTTTTTATGTAATTTAATTATTATTTAATTAATTAAATTTAATCTTAGATGTTTTATTTTTTCTCTATATATAATTCTTTATTGTGCTAAATTTACAATCTGCCTTATTAGTCAATAAGCAATTGTGATAAAAGATCTTATTCATACCATATTTACAATTCATCATTCACTCGCTCATTCATACAATATCTACAAACAGCCCAAAGGCCTCGCAAGTCCACATGGTTGTCACCTCTCTCGCATGCGAAAGAGGAAGTGGCGTCTTGGGAAGTCCCCCACTCTCCTCCGTCAGCCACGTCACCGCATACGAGCCAGCGGAGGCTTACCAAGATCGCGATTTCATAAACTTGGAAGGGATGAGTTCTAGAATGTAGGGTATATTAAGATCGTAATGAAAGGTTTTGCTGCTGACATAATAAGGAGCATTCACTATTGTTCTCAGCATTGGATACGCTTGATGTTCGACTTTTTTGCTGTCCCCCATAGCTCTATTCCGTATGTCCAGATTGGCTTAAGTATAACTCTGTAGATTAGTAATTTATTTTCTATTGAGAGATGGGATGTCCTTTGAAGTATTCTGTACATTTGTCCAAAGCGTCTGTTTAGTTCTTGTCTTTTTAGCCTCGTATGTGGGTTCCAGGTCAGTCGTTTGTCGAGATGGAAATCTTATGGGAATGGCGATCTTCGATGTTTATGTGTTTTCCCTTCAATTTTTATTTATTATATTATATCTGTGGATAACCATAGTCCTGTGTATGGGCGATATAGAACTGTATAAAATGGTCCACTATTTAATGATATACTTGGTGTAGCTTAGTGCTCGTGATGCAGCATAA
Organism: Acanthosoma haemorrhoidale; assembly: GCA_930367205.1. Lineage (NCBI taxonomy): Eukaryota > Metazoa > Arthropoda > Insecta > Hemiptera > Acanthosomatidae > Acanthosoma > Acanthosoma haemorrhoidale. Next base: position 12,571,029 of record OV884013.1, on the reverse strand, counting down.
GTGTTTCACTACATGTAAAATTAAGTTGACTTTTTGAGTTCAGTCCCGTCCGTCGACCCCATTAGTGGGATTTCGACCCCGTATCCTATTCAGTGTTTCATCGTGTTGGTTCGATTACCCTAGTGCACTAGCCATCCTAGAGTGACGATACCCATCATGAATTCTCTTTGTCTGTTAGCAAATGTGTCCGATAGAAGCAAACAGCGAAGACAAAATTTCATTTTCCGATAGCTAGTTTTCTGTGCCCATGACATACAGTACATGAGTTTGGCCTAGAACCCACCTACGGTATAGAACTCATATTGAGTTATGTTATGTACAAGTCCAGCGATGTTACAAAAGTGGCAGTAAACACTTTCATACTGAAATCTCATGCCCTGCCGTGAAATCATCTTTGGATGTTCAATTCAAATTAATCCATCTAAATAACTTCCGCAGGATGTTAATATAATCCATGAGCGATGCTATTAAAACATCATAAATAATTCATAGACCATGACAGTGGAGAATAGACTGTTTCTCATTGCATTAATGTCTTCAATGAACTCTTAACCACGAGGAAAACCTCAGAAATTTAATTTTTGAAATACGAGCAGGTTCCATACTGTGAATTTACAAAGCTCTCAGATACGACTTCGTTATATCTTAAGCAAAACTGCCAGTAACTGGGTAGCTGATCCTTTGACCGCCAATGGGTGCTGTATGACCAATGTTTTCAGTAGCAACTTACCAGATGTTTGGCTTTCAATCAAATCAAAATCTCAATGCAAACTTTTTTTTTCCCTTTTATGCTTTTGAGCGGAATATACCTGATCGAGGCTCACTCAGCTTCATAAGGGAAGAATTGAGCGAATCGTCTGTGAAGAAGTAGTGAATCAGACCTAGAATATCACTGCGACATCAGAGCTACCTACTAACCACAGTGTCAAGCTCACTCATTTTTTCTCTTCATGAAGTTATTTTTTTTTTTTTATAATTGTTTAATCTGAATGGAGAAGGCACTATACTTTCATTTAACTATTATCTTTCATCTGTGCTATTGTTTTATGTTCTACGATAGAGGCTGTTAAAATAAGTTAATTGATCTGAAACTTTATTCGATTAAAACTCGAAAAAGCTATGAAAAATAGTAAAAGCTGCGAGACCTTTTTTTAATAAATTATATATTTTTGTATTATTAGCAATGTTACATGGTTATCAACGTTTGTAATGGGCTGTTATTTTTAAATGTTTTGTACACTTGCGATTGACTATTTTGTGTCGTTTTTTAGCACTTAAAAATGGTAGTGAGACCAAAAAATCGAAATTTGGTTCAACTAGTTGATAAAAACATTCAGACATTTAGAAAATTCCTAAATAGGCACTCAAAAAAAAACTACAAACAGGTTGCACTCGGGAGCGGAGCCTGCCGTGCATGCAATAATAACAAGCGGAGATTTCACGAGCCGCTGCACCCCGGTCGCATGCCACTAATGGCCCAGTAACGACCGGTGACAGTGACTTGTTACCTCCGTCCGGTTCCAGGAACAGGTTGGCGGTAACGACCGTTCCCCGCGTAATTGCCCGAGGGGTACTGCAGGGCACCGCACTCGGCACTTGTGCTGTTCCGTCTGGAGGTCGTTGAGTAATTGAGGGGTCTTCGTGCGGCCGTCGAGGACTTTGACGGCAATGCCGAGTCCAACGGCACTTCTTAAGCATCGGAGTACCTTAATGACATGAGCATGTATTTCATATGAAGCATCGCAGTACCTTAATGACATAAGCATGTACTTTATATGAAGCAGGATGTAGCAGAAGCAAAGCGAATCAAGCCTATTATCCATGTTCTATGCATTTAATGCACCACTATACACCACTATGCACCACTGTATACCACTATACACCACTATGCACCACTATGCACAACTATGCACCACTATGCACAACTATGCACCACTATACACCACTATACACCACTATGCACCACTATGCACAACAATGCACCACTATGCACAACAATGCACCACTATACACCACTATGCACCACTATGTACAACTATGCACCACTATGCACCACTATACACCACTATGCACCACTATGCACAACTATGCACCACTATACACCACTATGCACAACTATGCACCACTATACACCACTATGCACCACTATGCACCACTATACACCACTATGCACCACTATGTACAACTATGCACCACTATACACCACTATGCACAACTATGCACCACTATGTACAACTATGCACCACTATACACCACTATGCACCACTATGCACAACTATGCACCACTATGCACCACTATGTACAACTATGCACCACTGTGCACCACTATGCACCACTATGCACAACTATGCACCACTATGCACCACTATGTACAACTATGCACCACTATACACCACTATGCACCACTATGCACCACTATGCACCACTATGCACCACTATACACTATGTACAACTATGCACCACTATACACCACTATGCACCACTATGCACAACTATGCACCACTATGTACAACTATGCACCACTATACACCACTATGCACAACTATGCACCACTATACACAACTATGCACCACTATACACCCAGACAGTTACTTTGGCAACTGTGTACGTTACTAGTTGCTCTATTTGAAGCCTCACTGTTGTTATTTCATCTACAAAACGTATCGTATTTTTGTTGGAATACGTATAACCCAGTTGATTAGAGCAGTTCTGAACATTTTGTGCCCATCGCCCCCATATGGTATAATTATTACTGATACATTTTAATACGCAACAGTCATATCTGGTTGTGTCAGCAAATGAAAAACATACTAAATGGATAAACATTTCCACATCCAATGTAAATGTGTCCTATTCAGGTAATTAATAATTATTATAGAACGCACAGAAAAAATAACAACTGCAATTAGGGTTAATGCTCCCGAAATGAGGGAAAAGTTAGAACGACGATGTTGATAAATCTTCAGCTAATAACGAGTGTCTGATGTTTTTACCAAGAAACGTTCCATGTTGGTTCCAGGTACGGGTCCAGGTTCATTACGAGCTGATTAGTCTATGATGTGAAGCGCGATGCTAATTTTTCAAAATAACTTTTGAAGTGATTTCATCGGATTTTCAACGCAAAAATCTTTATCTTACAGTTTTATAATGCTAATATTATATATAATGCTAAAAGTATAAGGGGCTTGAGCAGAACTTTATACCTGCCTCGTGACTTCATGGAAGTCACTGATGGTTCCTGTTATTTTTAAGTAAGCAACCGCATCCCTCCAAGACCTCCCTACTCCCAGAATCTTATCCTTTTCTTATACATACATATATGTTTCAGCTTTAGCCTCAGACCACATCCACCATAGGTAGACTCTCACTAACTTCCCGAACCCACCCGCCTCCCTTAGGCCTCCCACACTCCACATCCTTCTCATACTTCCTTTAAATGGGACTCCCCCTAGTGAAAGGCACCTATCATCCAAAATAATTTTTCCTACATCCTATTATTATTTTTGAGAGATAAGAAAAAAAAAACAAAAACCTCAGACCACACTTGTGCCCAGACATTCCACCAGGTATGTAGTAACGTAACTCTTAATATTTGTATATACCAGTGTTTTGCTTAGACTTCATAATAAAGCTTTTCTTTATTTTCTTTTAAAAGACTCTCCTGTACAAAGATTATTTATCTTTACGATAGAGAATATTATAGTTAATCCCATTGAAATCACATATAAGGCTAACAATGGTTTATTAGTCCTACCTCGAATTTGAGTTGGTTTCTTCATTAAAACAGCATCGACACTCCTTGACTGATCGATTTTCAAAATAGAACAATCTAAATTATGCATTACCTAGCTGAGAGAGGCATTACCTAAGTGTTTGTCTCCTTGTCGTTGGCGTCATGTTCCAATCCACAATCTCGGTTTGACGGCATTGATTTGTCACAATTGTCTGCTTTGCGGGTTTTCCTCAAGCATGAAGGTTTTCTCGGAGTTTTTCTATCTCCCATTTTCCCTTCTCCAGTAGAAGACTGATCCTTTGTGCCCTCAGGCTATTACTGGGCACGGGTTTCGTAGTATCAAAAATCCAACTCATATTGAATATTTCTTGGGACTTTCCTCTTTCATTATTTTTAAATGATCTTTTCTCTAACAGTGCAATTTATTGTTAGTTCTTCTGAAACGTTCCGAGATTTACTTAATGTAGAACTTCTCAAATATGGTTCGGGGATACTAGTCTTAAAAATATTTTTGTTTTTCAAAATGTCCTCAAACTTTAAAAGGACTATCTAAGTAAGTATTATCGAACTAAAAGATAGAGGCACTACGTTGAAATAGGCAAAACTTAAAAAAATATGCAAAGATTGTGTCTTTGAAAAAATATGCAAAGATGGTGTCTTTGAAAAATATGCAAAGATTGTGTCTTTGAAAAATATGCAAAGATTGTGTCTTTGAAAAAATATGCAAAGATTGTGTCTTTGAAAAAATTTGCAAAGATTGTGTCTTTGAAAAAATAAAATGTGAAATTTTACGATTCTCAAATCCCAGCTCAAAAGCTATTTAAGATTTAAAACTGGTATTTTCCCTTACGTCAAGGAAACATTTGATGCGGTATATGTTAAAAGGATTCTAAACATGTGGGTGGTAGCAATAGAAATTGTTGTCATAACATTATCAGTTATTTCAGTGATATATATATATAAATATATAAAAAAACATTTTCCATAGTTCTATTATATAAGAAAGTACTACTACTTAACTTTCTAAGTCTGTAATATTATTATAATCCTAAGTTCTAAACATGTCACATATAATTTAGTCGGTAAAAAATATTGATTTTATTTTTTTGAAATAAAAAATATTGAAACTACTTATGTGACACTCAGAGATCCTTAGATAAAAAATAAACTTTTCTCTTAGCTAGACGGTCGGTCTTTGTTGGCCGGCGAACAATAGCAGTATGTGGGTCACAGTATAGACCCCGCGGGACCCCACCTGTTAGGCAAGACCGTCTGCTTTCTACCGGTCGTCACACTTCTGTATGCCTGTCTGACCGAAGGTGCCCCGTGTGCTTTAAAGGTGGTGGGGGGAGGGGAGGGGGGTGGGCGGAACGGGAATGTTTGAGGGCGATCTGTCTGCTGCGTAGCTATGCCGGCGTGCACGTCCTTGTAACCTCGAAGCTTTGCAGCTTGAGGTGTTGGCTGCCCAAGGCGGGATTTGCATTTTGAATCAACCCCCCGAAATTTGTTTTTCACTGTGTATATATGTATATATATTTTTTCTTTATACATACGTTATGACATTAATTTCGTATCAATCTTAAATCACTAAATGTTTACGAAATAAACTTCTAATTGTTGTGGTATATAACTTAAAAGTTTCAGGAAAATTGTGACATTTTTACAACCACTATCGTGGAACGTACAAACATACAGAGTGAGAGGTATATATATATATAACGATTTCGTCTAGAAATCTTAATTAGACTTCAAAGATAAAATGGTAATTTTAACTGCAATTTTAAAATTTTGTGGAATATGTCTTTACAATTTCAAATAGATTGAATCATTTTAAGACCATCCTCTCCACAGTTTTTTTTTTTTTTAAATCCTAAAACTGCCAGGAAGACTGAAAAAATACGATATACATGTTTGAAAGTAGAGACTCTCTCTTCGATATCTGCGCATTACTAAATGTATATGTATAAATGTGTGTATATATGCATATGGATGGGACATACCATGCAAGCCAAGTCAAGTACAGCTGAGACGACGCCTACTCACCCCCCCCCCCGAATTAGGCAGGTAATCCCCATACATGGAAACCCTATTAGGAAGGATCGATGCAGCTTATCCTACACCTCCACGACTAAATCCTAGACAGCACAGATGTAGCCTACACGTGCTATATGTATATATATATGTATATACTTATATATGCTCTATATATATGGACATTAGTACTATCAAAATTAAACAAATTTTCACTATTTCTTTTACCGTCGACGGAAATTATTTCTAGATGCCTATTTATTATATTATATCTAGATTTAAATATATATAGTTTTTCGTGTGAACGCCTTGGGAGATATTTGCCTGATCCACGTTAGGCTGGTAACTGGAATCAGGTGGGTAGCTGCTGAGGACTCCAACCGAAAATATCTCCCGACCGTTTAGTCTAGCATGACTTTTAGCAGTAAAAAGTTCGAGACTGTCGTCAAGCATTCGACATTTTTTTATATATCCGGTTCACGTTTTTCATACTTAAGGTCATTAAGTATACAAGTTTACTTCAAAAGAAGAAGGAAACGAAAGAAGATTGATAGAAGAACTAGGAATATCAACAAGACGATATGAAGACTGCTAGGACAGAAGGTTATTACAGATAATTTAAGCTATAGATAACATTAACTGACATTTTGTTTATAACTGTGGCCCAAAAATAATGTGGATCGGAACACGTACAATGATGAAAAATGTCCTTTGAATGAGTGATTCATCGAACATGCGGAATGGTTTAGGATTTTAGAAAGATACAAGTCAGCAGATTTCAGGCATACATTTCTTAGGTAACAGTAAACTACACAATTACTCATGTGTTAATGCTTGTAAAAGCTATAAAATATAAGATTTTTCTTTATTTTATTCCTAAATAATCCAGTGGTGAGAAGGAAAGTATTTATTCCTTTACTTTGCGGAGTCAACCAAAAAAAAAATACATTAAACATTTAAAAAAACAAAACATTTTGGGTCATAAATAAATACATATATCATATGCATTGATCACTGTGACATATACATGGTAGGAATCAAGGAGCGGAACGTAGGATGCTCTTTCGTATGTAAAAGTTTACAAAGCAATATATACATGTAAGACAATTATTGAAGTTGGGGTGAATAAACTGAAATCAGTTTCTCTGTAAACAAAGCTAGCAATTCTATTCACTATATTTTATTTTAATAACAATTATTTATACTATTTACACAATTGTAAACAAAGAAACAACAATTACAGTTTATAACTATCACTTCTCTATTTACACTCTATTTACAACTTTCATTAGTTAATGTAACCTTTCTCTATCCTCTCACTTTTTAGAATATTGCTGATAGCGCCATCTAGTGGCGGTCAGTAGAAGCAGCGCGGCAAATTCAAATTAAAGAAAGTATACTTTCTTTGCATGTATATTATCAACAGAGCCACAAAGACGTGACTATTAGCACCAGAAACGAATACAGGTTTTAACGAACATAAAACGGTACGAAAAAACTATAAAAAATTTAATGCGTAACCTAGGGACTTTCGGTGGTTGAAGAGAAAGATCACGCTGACATATCATAGCCACTAAATGTGAACTTCCGTTATCAAACAGTATGGCTACTTACATCAAGAAGGAATAGTGAAATATTAATATGGATATCCACAGATTCTCCAAGTGTACACTAACTTATACCACACATAACATTAAAAAAATTACAGGCAAGCAATGAAAGCGCCGATTTCGAGCACACTACTTGAAACGATTTAAGGCAATACAGACTCACACATACCACGACCGCGAACAATGATTCCGATATAAAAGTATCACGTTTTCAAAAAAACGATTAAGTCTAATTTATAAAAAAAAAAATGAGCCTGAACGAAGGCTGTCTAAATAAATTTACAGTTGACTTACATAAATTCATAAGACAAATGATACAAAGTAGGGTAATTTATATATTATTTGTATTCAGTAAATACATTTACTGATCAAAGAAGGGCAATTTATATATTATTTGTATTCAGTAAATACATTTACTGATCAAAGAAGGGCAATTTATATATTATTTGTATTCAGTAAATACATTTACTGATCAAAGAAGGGCAATTTATATATTATTTGTATTCAGTAAATACATTTACTGATCAAAGAAGGGCAATTTATATATTATTTGTATTCAGTAAATACATTTACTGATCAAAGAAGGGCAATTTATATATTATTTGTATTCAGTAAATACATTTACTGATCAAAGAAGGGCAATTTATATATTATTTGTATTCAGTAAATACATTTACTGATCAAAGAAGGGCAATTTATATATTATTTGTATTCAGTAAATACATTTACTGATCAAAGAAGGGCAATTTATATATTATTTGTATTCAGTAAATACATTTACTGATCAAAGAAGGGCAATTTATCGACACACTTATTTCTCGTCGTTATATATGACATATTTTTCTCTCTAATTATAAATCCCTCTAAAATGACTTATGTTTTATTAGATATGACGTATCAAATTTATTGTTAAATTTATGTTTTACATCATTTTATTCATTAATGTACATATATAATCATATATATGTAAGACAATTATTGAAGGTGGGGTGAATAAACTGAAATCAGTTTCTCTGTAAACAAAGTTAGCAATTTTATTCACTATATATTATATTATAACAATTATTAATATTGATTTACACAATCTTACCTGTAAACAAAGAAACGACAATTACAGTTTCTAACCATCAATTCTCTATTTACACTATTTTATTTTACACACTATTTACATGTTCTGTTATGTCACATAACCTTCTCTATCTGATAACTGCTGCTCCATCTGGTGGGGGCCAGTGGAAGCAGCACGGCAAATTCAAATGAAAGAGAGATCACTTTCATTACATATATACATAAATACAATGTGAATATCTACACATTATACAAATGTAAACTTTAACATACAATCCATGAAGTATGCCCCACTGAAGGCTTGTAGGATATGCAATCAATCCTTTTATATAGAATTGTATTTACATACAATTGTTAATAACATAGCTGGAAATGTAGATATGATGGATACAAACTTACAGTACATAGACATGAGACGGATTAACAGGAAGGAGAGGGAGAGAAAGAGAGAGAGAGAGAGAAAGTGAGAGAGGAGAGAGAGGTGACTCAGAACGTCTAGACAGCGGCCAGACACCGCGACCTTGCCTGTCCCCACTTCGCTCTGATGCTGGCAGCTACTAGTTCCGTGGATAGGATATCTCTTGTCGATCTCTCCTGCCTTTGGAGTAGGGCACATTGTGGTGTAGTGGTTGAGGCAAGGGAGCTCACAACCCAAGGCGTCAGGCCTATTTCATATAAATTCAAAGTTCGATGAATACTAATTCTACTAGACTAGATAAGAACTTAAAACTTGATTTATATTATGTCTAAACGCCTACCACCGATTTAAGTATTTACGAATGTGCTCAATTGAATCTAGTTTCAGAGGATTGTTTATCTCTGTAGTTCAAAGAAGATGTAAAATTTGGGTCAGGGTTTTAGCTAGAGTAGCAAAATCCGGCAGTCCACAGTTTCACAACTCAGTTTGAGTCAATTGTTAGTTTAGTGACAAACGCCTTCGGTTGATGGAAGTGAGACAGAGGTTGGGGCACATGATCGAGCTATGAAGGCACGCTAGTTACTTTTATTTTCATTAACCTTGTAAGATGCAAGCTGTAAAAACCTTTTTTTTTATTCCTCGCACTCACATTATTTACCTATGGCCAAACTAAACACATATGTATTCATTAAAAAAACTACTAGACCATTACGTGTATTTTAAATTTAATTTATGTCAAAAGTAGGTAGTAAGAATAACAGTTTCAACCCATTGTTCTAATTATTTTTGTTGCTATGAGCAACTGATGAAACGATATCCAAGTAAAAAGTCTACTGGTAACAGAACATTTGCAATTTCATTTGTAAATACAATTTTAAGGACTATTTAAAACGGGACGAAATAAGAAAGGTCAAAGCCTCTATAACTTTATATCGCGTAAAAAAAAAAAAAATATAAAGTATTTTTTTTTAAATATCACTTACCACAAATGTATTATGTTATACCGAGTTTGTATTAAAATTTTAGCTGTCGGTTGATAAATTAAATTCCATTCCGACCTTAATAGAAGACAATAGTTTTTATACCTCGACGGATAAACATCGATAATGGAAAACACTTAATATTTCATGAGATATATTAATAATAGTTTTTATTGGTAATTGTTCAACCGATGGCGACGATAACATTAAATATTGAATGCTTTTGTTTAATGTTGACGCCTCTGATGATACGATGATCGATTTTATCTTGAGCACATCGAGCCATCGGTTCAATACAAATGAAGAGTGTGTGTTTTATATTATTACTCTATCTCATTCCTTTTTTTATTTTTATCACTTGTCTGACCCAGAAGCTTAAACTTTTACAAGGAGGTTCTTGAAACGTAATAGACAAGGAAAATTACTGCCTTAAACTATATCCCAAATGGTCAATATATATATATTTTTTTTTCCATATTACCTTGTTACAAAATTAATATATGTTACAAAATATAGATTCTACAAACGAACCTATTTACAATTGCTTCATTGTATTTCCTGTAGCTTGGCTACATTTTATACAAATTCTGTTTTCTACTAATAGTGATCTGCATTCACTGATTGCATTCTGAATTTACAGATAATTATATACAATTATAGATCCTCAGGTGAATCTATTTACAAATTAATTTGTATTTCCTGTTGCATCTCTACATTATATACAGGTTTTGTTATTTTATAAAATTATATAATGAATAAACAAGTATAATGATACACATTATACGGGACTGGACTGAACTGACTCTAATAAAGGTGATGGGGCTCACCTTTTTGATCAACCTTAAAACTAACTTACATACTAATTCTTAACCTAATGTTTCCCCGACAGTCTGTTGCCATCGATGCGGGAGGGGTGGTGGGGCCATAGTGTTAAACACTGGGTTTGTCAGGTGCTGCAACGAGTCAAAAAACATGAAGTGTCTCCGTCGGATGAACTCGCCCACCGACGGCACACCAAGCAACGGGTGCAGATCGGCATTCTTCAACCTCTCGAGAGAGGTATGTCGGACCACTTTTCGCATGATCCCATCTGGAAATGTTGGAGACATTTGGCTGTATTGTCAGTCAAGTGGGTGAATAGCGGGGCACCGTACAGCAGAGCTGGCCGGAGGACACATTTATATATCATCAGTTTGAGACGAAGCGACAGGTTGGGTGAAGTTAGCAAATGCGATAGCCGGTCGTACTGTTTCTATTTTGTTCCTAAAATGAGTATGAGTAATGGAAATGCCTATCCATTTTTATACATATATTTTATCCTAGATAGTACATTGAGAGTATATTTTTTTTTTCTAAACCCCTTTAAATTATACAATGTGAAAAATATTAACAAAAGAATTGAAAAATTTTCTTCTCTTTCTGCTATGCGCAGATACATTTGAAGGAGGTTGCTAGGTGATATTTTTCATCAATGATTCATGTTAGCAATTTCCACATGATGTTCCGACGACATTGGAATATGCTGAGAATTGATATTACATTTTCACTAATAAATAATATAATGGTAGCATAGATATACTTTATACTTGTTACATTATGTTTATGAAACACGATTTTTTATTATAGTCTTGTTACGTTTCATTATAATGTTGAGTAGCTTTTGAAATATATTTACGATCTCATATACATATATACACTGAGGCATTATAAGACTTTTTCATTTTTTATAAACAAACAACTCCTGACAGTCATCAATGACCTATAATACAAGCCCTACGGTAAAGAGATAAAAAAGCCCAGCGAGCCAGCTCCATTAGAATAACAAGACGTTGCGTCACCATGCGTAACCATCTCATGGTAATAACAATTGTTCAAATAACCATGCAGGTTGCAATGATGAAAACAATGGTTGAGCGGACGGCTGAAAACTGCGAGGCTGGGGACAAAGCTACTATGAATATTGCCATTTTAACTTCCTAATAATAGAATGTATACCCTAAATCCCTTCCAAGTTCATAAACTTCCATATCAGCCTATCCAACCACCCTAATCCCCTACTCACTGCACCGCTCATCCCTATAATCCTCCTCGGAGACTGAAACAGCAGTGGCCTCGTGTCCTGCTATCAATGCGTGACAGTGGGAGTCCTGGCATGACCAGTTTCTCCAATCATGTCCTGAGCGTCTGTGGCTCTTGCGATCTTCTTCAGCCTCCACTAGCTCGTATCCGGTGACGCGACTGACAGAGGAGGGTGGGGGACTTCCCAAAACTCCGCTTCCTCTTTCGTATGCGAGGGAGGTGACAAACATGTGGACTTGGGAGGCCTCTGGGCTGTTTGTAAATACTGTATGAATGGAAATTGTAAATATGGTATGAATGAGATCGTTTTCAAAATTACCTATTGCCCAATAAGGCAGATTATAGTTTTTATCATCCTTAAAAAAAATAACTGAAAGATGAGTTAAGCACACAAAAATAAGAGGTAAGTACAGTTAGGCTAGATAAAGACCTATTAAAGTGTTAATGATTAGCCAACCAACTGAGGGGTTGAAGTAACCGAAGTGGAATGATATTCCTCGTGTCAAACCAGTTGTTAGGCTAACTGTAGCGCAAGTCAAATTAAACCTTCAATTGTCTCAGTTCCTGAACAAGGCCACCAAGCTTCGCCGTCAAATGTAAGTGTAGCGACCGCTAACTACATAAGATAAATCACCCTATACTCTATTGCATATATATTGTAAATTGGTTATAATATACTTCCTCACTGCGTCTTAAGCTATTCATCTACAAGAGCATACTCAGGCCTGCTCTGCTGTATGGTGCACCGCTTTTTCGTTATCTGACGTATACGACAGCTCGACGACAGGGTCTGCAAGGAGGCTGAGAGACAGTGTGACAGACTCAGAGGCGCTGAAGAGAGAGTGGGGTGACGAGGAGTCTAAGAGACTGACTTCCCACGCCAGTGGCCCGAGCGTAAAGCGACACCGAGTGAAAGCGGGTGGAGAGACTAAGAGAGTAGAAGACTGAGTGAGCTTACGGGGCGAAACGCCCTGGTTTAAATATTGTTTCCTTTTCCTAACGGAAGGTGGAGTCGGTCTGAAAGGGGTATGTTTATGATGGTACACCTGTCACAAGGCGCGTGACTGGAGAAAAAGGTCGCTTAGTTTACGACTGTTTATGGCATGGCTTTTAGGTTTATAAGCGCCGGGAGGCGACCCTAGGTCTGACAGGGTCTGTTTTATGACGGCCAGGTGGCTTTTAGGCCTGACTTGCTTACGACTGCCGGTCCCGCGCATGGTTTATTACTAACAACTTACAATGATTTACATACACTTAGTTCCTGTTATTTTACTTTGCTTACAATATGTGTGCACAAGAGTATAGGGTGATTTAACTCTTGAAGTTAGCGGTCGCTACACTTCCCTTTGGAACCCAAACAGTTTTCACCTTCCTTCAGATACCGAGTGTGAATTCGCGGTCATTCAAAGACCACATAAACTACCTACACTACCTACCCTATTACCTCTTCTCCTGAACATCGTGTACTGTCGGGGCATTTTATCCTAAACTAGGAGGGTTCGATAACTTCTCAACATTCAGTCCTAATACAGAAATAAAAAAAACAAAAAACTTATTGTAGCGACCCCTAACTACATAAGATAAATCACGTTATACTCTATTGTATAGATATTGTAGATTGGGTATAATATGTTGTAAATTTATTTAAACGAATGTAAATTATATTACGAAACCACAAATCATACCAGTGTAAATATTGTAAACAATAAAAGACGCAGCTGCAAAAAACTAGTCAGAGGCCCTGCAGAGGGAGTCAGGTAGCTCCTGGGGCTGGCTGGGTCCTGGTCTAGAAAAGTCTAGCTCACCCGACCCTGCGGTGTGGTTAGCCAGAATAAAACATCAGCCCATTGGCTACTTGGTGCTATATATACCCCCTAGTTTTAGCCAATAATTCATTCTAACTACGGCTCTCTGGACTGCTACTTGCGGCTGCACTGATGTTTCAAGATGTGGCCTTCTCATTTATTAAAACCTCTGCATCTATCTCTCCTAACCTCGCTATGTTTTATTCTGGCCTCGTCAGACCCCACACCTTCCTAGTGGGATTCTCTACCTTCGTCTCGCTAAAACTAGCAGCTCCTTGGGAGAGACCCGGGACGACGGTCACCAGGGCCCCTACGAATTTTACCTAGTAGTGTCTCCCACGGTGGTCCAGTCTGCCTCTCTCCGGTTCACACTTGCTTTTGGAACCCAAACGGTTTTCACCTTCCTTCAGATACCGAGTGTGAATTCGCGGTCATTCAAAGACCACATAAAGTACCTACAATACCTACCCTATACCTCTTCTCCTGAACATAGTGAACCATCGGGGCACATACCTATCAAATGTGGAGTCAGATAGTACAGTAGTAAGACCCGTCATGAAGCAATTGTCCAGGTCATAGCCTAATCAACCCTCACTGCGTCACCAGGGCTAGGGTAACTAGGCACCCCCTGACGACCAGGCAGTAAGTATATCTATAGTATACTATAGGTATAGGTAGCTAAGTATAGGTATAGTACAGTCGCCGTCAAATGTAAGTATATCTCTTCCAACAGATTCAAATGCCCAGTTTTTATTTATGATGGCGTGTCTTCTCAAACCACAGTCAACTTAGCAGAATAAAAGCGACAAGGCACCCGTGATCAAAAAATGTTTATGCTGGCCATCGTACAAAAGCCTCTCCAAGAAGAAGTAACTTTCTAAAACTTTTCAATGTAACAGGCATTTACTGGAAATAATCCCACACAAGCTAAAATTTAGTTACTATTCATGTTGAATCACATAATGTATTATTTTATAATAATTCTTTTTATGTTATTGTTTATAGCTGTCACGATATATTTAGAAAATTTTGGAATTGTAGGAAAAATAAATAGAAACCTACACAATACCTTTTTTTTTTTTTTACTAACAAATGTATTATAAAGCGTGTCCCAGAATTAATGCAAGATTTGAATTCGCCGCCATTTGTGCCGCAAAGTGCTGGCAACCCCAAAAAAAAACAATTTGACAGCTGACAGTCTAGGGTTACTAAAAATGGAGCGTTACACGATAGAACAACGTGTCTTTATTGTTCAATATTATCTCAAAAATAATGAAAGTTTGGCGGCCGCAATTTAAAAATTTCATACAAAATATGGCCGGAATAGTGTTTTGACTTCATCAACTGTGAAGAGATTAATTGAAAAATTTAGGGAGACTGGATCAGTTGGAGACACTAAACACACTGGTCGTCCAAAAGAAAATCCATAACACAGTACTTTGTGCCGAAATTGGATGATATTGATGTGGCCAATATGTGGTTTCAAGAGGATGGTGCCACATGCCATACAGCCCATGAAACAATTCAAGTACAGCATGAGACATTTCCAGGTCGTGTATTCTCTCGTTTCGGTGATCAGAATTATCGATCTTCCTTAGGTCGAACCAAGATAGTAGACAGATTTTGACTACGGAATTTATAATATAATATAATAGCAACAAGGCATTTACTGATCGATTACTGTATCGTACCGGAAGTCATAGCCCACCGCAGCCGAAGTATTTCATAAATACACCACGTTTTATTCAATGCACTTCTATTCCTCCAATGAGAGGCCTTGAATTATTTCTGCATCGCAGGAACGCTGGGAGTGGCTTTCGGTCAAACTTGTGTCACAGCATGAAGTTGTCTTGTCAAAATAATTCCTTATTTTTTAATAATTGTTAACTAAATACTGAAGTTCATCCGGTAGAAAAAAAAAAAGTGGAATCTGAACCCTCAGACAATTAAGAGTTAAGGGAGAGAATATATCAATTTACTGACAGTTGTTTTTGTCGAAAGTTTTTTTGTATTGCAATTTATAGAGTAATAATATTAAATAAATTAATGTTCACGCCCGTAGGACGTCATTTTGGTCACATGACATCTAGTCCCCACTGCACCAACGTAGAGTGAAGAAGATAAAAGCTAGTCGAGGTCTGAGTCACCTGTGTTGTAGCCATCTTGTCGGCGTAATTAAACCTATTTAATGAGATATATAGGGACGTTATTAGCGAAGCGTTGTTTTAAACGTTATTATAGAACTTGAAGGTGTCGAGCGGTCGTGTGCTAAGCCACATCAACGAGAAGTAAGAGGAACATTGTTGGCAGAGGTGACAGATCGCGGTAAGCAAATTTCTTTCTCTGTCCAATTCCAGGCATCCAGATCATCATCAATTCGATACATTGCGTTGTTAATATGCGTATCCTCTCCGCTATGTATGTAGACACCACTTCCTCTCTCTCATGCGAGGGAGGTGACAACCATGTGGATTCGGAAGGCCTCTGGGCTGTTTGTAAATACTGTATTAATGAGTGAGTGAATGAAAAATTGTAAATATGGTATGAGTGAGATCATTTATCACAATTACTTATTGCCCAATAAGGCAGATTATAATAATCTTATCATAATAAAGTTGTTTTAATAATAGCACAGCTTAATGTGAATTACTTTTTTCAATTTCTAGTAATTGATTAATCAATGAATCTTAATTCTATTTTTATCGAGTTGCGTTTATTTGTCTTTGAGTAGAACTTCCATGCTAAGTATAACTTTCCCTTCAAATAAAATTAGGGGTGCTGGGTTTTTTTTTTGTTTTTTTAATAGCAGTTTTAATTACTTTTTAAATTTATAGTTTACCAATGATCCGAAATTCGATTCTTGTAGTTAGCCAGGACTTCAAGCTCCACAATTCGATATCCTAGAAATAAAATTACTTTAATTGTGGATGAATATAATTTTTCAAGTTTACTCATGGACTACGTCTGGACACATGGTGCGTGTTTCTGCACGAGGTCCTTGTGAGGTTGGTGACGACTGTTAAAGTTTTTGAAGAGAACTGAAATGATGGAATCATGGACCTAGTGGAGACACACATGCATAGTTTACACCCGATGAAAGCCCAACAACTGTTTTTCATCAACCCAAGCCGATCTCTCCATAAACCCTTCAATTTATCTATATACTGGATATACAATTATTAATTACACTTCATCTTATTTTTTGAAAATTACCATATTTTTTCTGATATCGATTGGGAGCCTTTTCCGAAATGGGATACCTGTACTCTAATCAGCAGACTCACAAATACCTAACCAGACAGACTGACAGGTCATCAGAGGGTTGGTTTTGAAGGAAACCAATATTTCTCCTTAACCGTCTCAAGAGAGTTGACACGATCGAGAACTCAGCTCGTCGTGATATTTTTGCGTTCAGAATTATTGCGACGTTATGCGCACCAAAGGCCGACTTTGACGTTGGATGCATAAATTACATGCCATTGTGCATAATGACGCAACTGCAGCTACATCCGGCTGTCAATCCTATTGTTTCAACAATGCAAATACATAAGACAGTTCTCAGGCGAACAAACGTATACAATTATAACGAGGTCAGCTTGTATTTTTTCTACGTTGCATAAACATGTGAAGTTTGAAAGATATGTATAAATGTATAATGCATGAAAATAATAAATATATATATATTTAATAAATATTATAATATTTATAATTTTATTTATATTATGGAATCAACCATTGTCTAATGAATGTGTTGGGTAGAATAATAATTTAATTACCTTACAAAACGATTTGTCATTTCCAGTAGTATTGTACATGGATGGTCTAACATAAATATTAGTCTTGTTAAATATTACATCGGTTGAAATGAAATGTAGTGACTAGTCACTATTTATCATTGTCTCATTAAGTTAAAATTGGTCTCATAATAAGGAAATATATTTTAAACATCCATTAAATTTAAATATCCAGCCACCCTAATCTCGTAGGAAAGTGATTACACTGCACCACTCATCCCTCAAAGACTCCTCGGAGACTGAAACGGACGTGGCCTCGTGACCTGCTATAAATGCGTGACAGTGACAGTCATGGCAATGGCCAGTTTCTCCAATCAAGTCCTGAACGTCTGTGGCTCTCAAGCTCTAGGCCAGCCTCCACTGGCTCGTATCCGTCGACGCCACGGATGGAAGAGCGTGGGGGACTTCGCAAGACTCCGCTTCCTCTTTCGCATGCGAGGGAGGTGACAAACATGTGGATTTGGGAGGCAACTGGGCTGTTTGTAAATATCGTATAAATGATGAATTGTAAATATGGTATGAATGAAAACATTTCTATATATGCAATATACATTACATATTGCCTAATAAGGCAGATTGTAATTTTAACATAATAAAGAAGTTATTATTACTAGTATTGTAGAGTGCGCATATTAATTTGTATTTAAAAAATGGTGTTTGTAAATAAAGCCATGAATATTTGACTTTTCGCCTAACGTATTCGTGCAATGAATGATTAGTATATATGGTTACTTTGTTGATGCAACCACCTGAAGTAGGCGACCTCTCCACTGTGAAGTAGCCCCATCAAAGATTCCTCCAGGTAGGCTCTCTCTCCAGGACATTCGCATGCAGACGGTACACCTCCTGGCTATCCTCCAGTCGACTGCAAGAGCCGCTTTGATCATACGCCCCCTGCATTCCAGCTGGCAAGCTCTCTCTGTTGCATTGCTCACCTTGGACAGCTTATTGATGGTCCAATTGTTGCATATCTAGCTCATCCATTCATGCAAGTATGTACAATTATGGACAAAGTATAAACTACACAGTGCAGGCCTGCCAAAAACTACTTGGCATCATACTAAATCCCTACATGTCCCCAGAACTGTTCCAGAACCACGACCATACTCAAAACATAGCTAAGGGATATATCTTTAATTTGACTTAGTGTTAATTATTTTGTTATATTTGAATATTATTTAATAATGAATAATAATTCTTGGTGGTGTTTTATGGATTTGTTAACATTTTACCAGCCACAAATGGGCCATCAAATGAAAACTTTCTAAATGGATCATGGATTCTCACAATCTCCACACTACCAAAAATACACAAGCAGTTAATCAAAAACTACTAAGGAAAGAGTATTCATTTGTATTGGCCTTTTATGAAATTACAAATTTTATTTCCAAATCCTTTAATACAAATACACTATGCAATCATTTTTCCTCTTCTATTCATTCATTTGTCGAAGTCTATCCTGGACACAGACTTGATCTTGGCGACACAGAACTCCCTGAGGAAGTTGTGGACGGCCTCGTAGATCGGGCTGGTCTCCTTGCGAACCCTCGACATCCAGTCTGCCAGACGCGGACGACTCTCGGCTATGTCAAAGTCTGTCATGGACAATTGCTCCAGTTCGCAGGCGGCAACTAGATCCGCTATGGACAACTCCTGCGCCCCCAAGAACGGCGAGTCTCTAAGCCATACCTGGTCCAGTAGGTCGCAGGTCTTCACCAGCCTGCTCCGGCACTGATCCGACCTCTCCTCGAGCCTGAAGGTGGCGAAGATGTAGATGACCGATTTGGCCCTGGTCTCTAGATGGTGCCATTCAAGGTACTCGTCCACCCGCGCCCTCTTGATGCTGTCCTCAGGGTACCAGCGGTCCTCCACGGGGTATTCCCTGCAAAGGTACCTGAGGATTGCGGCGCACTCCTTCACCACGCGGCCTTTGTGCTCGATCACCGGTACCTTCTTCAGGGGGTTCACTTTGGCCAAATCCGACTCATCGCTGCTCCCTTCTGAGAACACAATCTCTCTCGTGTCGCAGTCGATGCCGTTGAGACCCAGGAACATCTGGACTGCTCTGCAAGGCTGCGAGAGAGGGTCGTAGTAGAGTGTCACGATGCCACTGAGTGCGGACGAGGAAGTCGCCATGACTGATGTTTTGCTCTAAGAGAATACTTCAGTTTAGGGTAGGTTACGTCAAAATTAAACAACTGGTAAATTAGCATATGGTATTCAGATAAACATTTGTTAAATAGTACATTTGTATGAGCTAAAAATAATTGGGAAAGTTTGATTGCACTACCAATTGATTGGTAGTGCCCGAAGGGTGAGGCTCAATTTCAAATGATTCATTCCAAAATTTTAAAAGTAAATTTCAGGAGCATTGTGGTTTTTAATTATTATATTCAATACATTTGCCCGAGTCATGAAAAAATACTTATTATGTTTTGTTGCATTTTGTAATCCATTGATCTGTTTTATTTGTTTTTCAAATCCAATTAAGGTTGATATCACTATAATCCCTAAACTGTACTAAATCAATTTGTAAACGAAACAACGTCGTCTTGCCTTCAGTTTTGTCTTAGCGCTCGCTTAAATAACATTACGCAATTAGACGAATAGGATGCACTTTCTGAACATACTGTAAGTAGATGGTTCCTGAAATTTGAATCAGGCGACATCAGTCTGCAGAACAAAGATAGTTCAAGACGAAAATGATCATTCGACGAGGAATCTCTATGGGACTATGTTGAGGCAGACCCAACGAAAATCGGGCATAGGCAGTAGGGCTTGGAGTTTCCCAATACACCATAAATCGTGATCTGCATGACTTGGGAAAAGCGAATCACTTATCAACAGTGGTTAGCCATGAGTGGACCACTGAGCAGGCAAGACGTCGAGTAGAAACTTGTCAACAACTTTTGAAAACCCCAAACGAACAAAGGTTTCTTCACTGTAAGTGATCAAGTTTCTCCCTCTTTCTGTTCACAGTCCGGACTTAGCACCTTCCTACTACCATCTGTTCCGGAAAAAACCTTCAATTCCTTAGAAGAGGTTCAAAATGGAGTCGTGAAGAATGTTAAAATAATGTTACTGTTAAAGAGTCCGACAGCTAGCCTCGAGATGGCAACATACTTTCTGAATTTTTTATGACTCGTCTCATTAATTATTGAAAGAAATTATCTCTTTCATCAGCCTAAGATGTTTTTCAGACCAACTCTTATATTTTATAGTTATGGATACTTATCCAGTTACTTTAAACTCCCGATATAATAGTTATTTATGCTTGCTATGCTGATTAGAAATATCAATATTCAAAGAAATATATCGAAATTCTGGGTATATCCGAATCGATTTTCAAGTTCCAATGGGTAGTAGAGGGCAGTATATTGAATTACAGTGATGAAGTTGAAACATATTCACTGCTCAAACTGAATAATTCCCCGTTGTGATGGATACAATGGCGTAATTCACCGATGGGCCATCAACTGTGCTTTGATTAGGACTTTCCTCCTTCTGGTTAATTATGAACACAATGCTTCTATATAATGGATTAAAACCATTGCTGGATTAACTGTAGTTTTAGAGTGCACGGAACACAGATTACGGCTCGAATCGATAAATTCCCCTGTCATATATTAATATATTGGGTTGGCAGGAAAGTGATTTTTGTTTGCACCAGTAGATAGCGTAATGCTTGTTTCGTTATTCTTTTGTCAATGTTAAATTTTTTTTCTTTTGAGATTTTGTAGTCGATACCTTAAGGTTGCTATAGACAGAAATCCCGTGTAATTTTGTTTACAACTGTCAGTTTTAACATGGAGTGCAAAAAATAAGCATTTTCAACACATTTTATTTTTTTATTTTCATAAAGACAAGAAAGCGGCTGAGTCTCCCAAAGAGATATGTGAACTTTATGGTGTTGATTGTTTAACAGAACGCACGTGTCAGAATTGGTTTAAAAAATTATGTTCCGGAGATTTTTCACTGAAAGGTGACCAACGTTCTGGTCGACCTTCAGAAGTTGATAACAAAATGAAATCCATAATTGAATCTAATCGTCATATAACTGTGCAAGAGATTGCAAAACAGTTAAATGTATCACACACAACAATTAAAAATCATATAAGACGTATTGGACTTGTTAAGAAGCTCGATATTGGGTTCCACCACGACAATGCGAGGCCTCACACATCTTTAGCAACACGTACGAAACTATTGGAGCTTGGTTGGGAAGTGATGTCGCATCCCCCATACAGCCCCGACCTTACACCATCGGATTATAATTTATTTCGAAGTTTACAAAACTTCTTAAATGGTAAAAATTTCAGTGGTAACGATGACCTCAAATCGCACTTGGTTGACTTTTTTTGCTGGTAAGGACCAGAAGTTCTATGAGCTCGGGATCATGAAGTTAACAGAAAGAATGGAAAAAGTCATCGAACAGAACGGAAGATATTTGACTGATTAAAGTTCATTTTTTGTATAGAAAAAATTGAATTTTATTTCGCACTAAAAAACTGAAATTTCTTTCTTGCCAATCTCAATAATTTGAAATATTATATGTCTATGTCACCTCTGGTTACATCAAATTGATCACTTAATAACCGTATCTGGTTACATGAAATTGGTTTGACACAGCCTGATTGACTATGTACTTGTTAAAAATATGACCAAAAAACGGCAACACAAAGAGTTGTGAGCATTTATTTAAAATATATATAAATTAATTAATGGACGAGAAAAGTGTAGGCGCAGTATATTAAAGATTTAGAACACAGATAATATTTGCTTGCTTCAATACTATATACGATTGCTTACGGCATACCTTCAAATATATTGATTATATAACTTAAAGGGAGTGTTTTGCCTTTATTGAGTTTAAATATTTGTACAATTTTATTTTATCTGAAGGTGTCAGGTAACATGCTTGAGACGAAGATATTATCTCAGCTCCTTCATTACGTCGGGGTTTCAAGAAATAAAATGACGTCGTATTCCTTACTTATAAAATTTTATAGCATTTAACTATTTTTTTTTCCTATTTTGCGAAAGTAATTCATTTATATTTTTTAATTCCTTTTCATTTTTTGTCCGTTCTTCTACAAATAAACAGGTGGTTTTGCACCATTCCCGGGTCTGCATCACACTACAATCTAATATTACAATTGTTTTTTGGGGTTAATCATCGACATAGGTACCAACTATGGTAAAAAAATATCGAAATATTTGACATACCGTGTTCTTCCTGCAAGCCCCATTCATTTGTCGCAGCCTGAGAATGACAAAAGTGAGCTTTTGAATTATTGAAGAGAAGTGAACAATTGCTGTAATTTATACCAACAAAAATACAATAAAACCTCCAATTATTGAAAACAATGGCTCTTTGCAGCCCATGTTTCCTGTAGCTACGAACCGTAACTTGGCAAATGCAGTAATCTGCAACATAATACGCATGCATCAATTGTTGCGCAGTTTTTGCAGACTTTGCAAGGAACTAAGCTCGGCTGGCTCCGGGATCCTTGACAAGATGGCAGTGATTATTATACAGGCAGAGGATATGTCCATATTCTTCAGCTCATAACAAAAGCATACTTCATTATACATTGCATATCTCATCGGCTTTGTTCTCCGTTCGCGTCTACCACCGACTTATCAGATATGGGCTGTATGGTTTGTTACGTTCCGTGTTGTTCGCATCTACAGAGTCCGCTCTTGAATCAGGTAGTAGATACCCACTTGACTGACGCTACAGCCACAAGTCTCCAACAATTCCAGAATGGGAAAAGTGGTCCGACATACCTCTCTTGAGAGGTTAAAGACCTGCACCAAAATCCCAAAACCATATAGTATAGGAGGGCAAGAGAACTCACCAGCTTTCTCAATGCACTATCTGGGTATAAAAATGGATAGGAATCACCACTTCTCTACTCATTTTAGTCATAAAATAGAAAAAGTACGACACAGGTCTTACCGGCTATCGCACTTGCTAACTTCACCAAACTTGTCGCTTCGCCTCAAACTGATGATATATAAATGTGTCCTCCGGCCAGCTCTCCTGTACGGTGCCCCGCTATTTAATCACTTGACTGACAATACAGCTAAATTTCTCCAACGTTTCTAGAATGGGATCATGCGAAAAGTGGTCCGACATACCTCTCTCGAGAGGTTAAAGAACGCCGAACTGCACCCGGTTCTCGGTGTGCCATTGTTGGGTGAGTTTATCCGCCGGTGACTCGTCAAGTTTTTTTGACTCGTTGCAGCACCTGACAAACCCAGTGTTTATCACTATGATCCCACCACCCCTCCCGCATCGATGGCAACAGACTATCGAGGAAAATTAAGTTCAAAGTTTGTTGCTAGATGTAACTATTATGATTTATAAGGTGAGCCACATCACTTTTTGAACATGTATAGACAATGAATGTATAATGTACATTTCAATTCTCTGTGACAATCGCAAATCATAATGTCAAATTGTAAAAAATGTAGCCAAGCTATTGGACATACAATATTGACCTATTGTTACTAGATTTACTAATGTAGTCAATACTGATTTCCATAATTTAATATTATTCTTAAACGCTTATTTTAGATTATTTGGATTTGACTGGTCAAGAGCTCATGTGTAGTCTCTCATATTATATTAATGAAAATTATTGAAAATAAACATATCTCTATCATAAATTCAAGCAGGTCCACAATAAAACAGTCATTTTTGGGGTAAGTCGGTATTTGAATCATTTTTTACCCACCCCTCCCGCACCCATGGCAACAGACATTCGGGAAAAAATTAGGTTAACGAATTAGTGTGTAAGTTAGTTTTAAGTTTGCTCAAAAAGGTGAGCCCATCACCTTTATTAGTCTGTTTAGCCCAGTCACGTATAATGTATATCATTATACTTGTACATTGCATTATATAATTTTTTACAAAAATATCATAACCTGTATATAATGTAGCGACGCTACAGGAAATACAAAAATAATATTTTTTTAATAGATTTGCATGAGGATCTATAATTATATATATAATTATCTGTAAATTTAAAGGGGCTATGGAAAAAAAGAAAAAAAAAAGTAGGTAATGCCAACAATATTATCGATTCATCGAGTGAATAAATAAGCCTTAAGGATCGATAAGAAAAAGAGATGAACTAAAATAGAATATACGAATCGATTAGATAGGCAGTGGAAATCCTATTTCCTGAACCAAAACCGAATTCCATTTTTTCTTTAAATATTACAGCCTTAAGCAATATAGTCTCACATCTAGGACTGTGGTGCCACCTGGGCACTTCCCCGTGCTTGCACTCCCTCGAGCTCACATCGGTGGGCTGTCCACTATTCAGACGATGAGGGCGTCGATGTATGGACAAATAACAAAATTTATTATTTCTTAGTAATTAAGGAACAATAATATGATTCATCATTCATTGTTAGTCCGTCTTGGTCACCCAAAAAAAAACAACGTTTCCAACAAATTAATAAGTTTTATAATGCTAAGAACAAGTAGAAGGGGCTTGAGCAGAACTGTATACCTGCCTCGTGACTTAATGGGATTCACTGATGGTTCCCTGTTATTTTTAAGTAAGCATTCCTCCTTACTTCCCTAACTCCTTACTTCCCTGAATCTTATCCTTTTCTTATACATATATGTCTCAGCTTTAGCCCCAGACCCCACTTGTGCCTAGACATTCCACCCAGTATGTAGTAACATAACTCTTAATATTTGTATATATCATATCAGTGTTTAGTTGTACTTCATAATAAAGCTTTTCTTTCTTTTAAAAGACTCGCCTCTACAAAGATTATTTAACAAATAGCTAAAATATTCACAATACGAAAAATTCATTGTATATTTGAAATATTAGTTTGGTGTTAGCATTTTTAGTTAGTAGTTTAACATTAGTAAACCATGACCGATAGACAATTTCTGTTGACTGTTGAAAAGTAAGACCACTCCCCTCATACTCATCGTAAGAGTTGAGATATGGAGAGCTATATCCCAGAGAAAGGGGTCACTACATATCAGATTCCATCTCTTTATCGGCCAGAGCACTTCCATCTCCTCGTGTTTGCATTGCTGCATACTCTCGCTTATTCCCGTATCGGCACCTTCTCAAGGAATCCCATTATCGGGTGCCAAACCCACCCGGGGGTATTTCACTATTGAACATTCTAGCCAGAAATGATGGTTTCGTCGATCGAGTAGAAAGACCATTTCTCCATAGGTCCGGTGTGTAATCGACCAAAGGATAAACACTATTTATTTTTTTTTTAAATAAATAAAAGATTAATGTTTTATATTATTGTTTACTATTATATAAACTTAGAGTGCTTTTGAAAAGTATATACCTAAACTTGAAGTTGAAGGAAAAATATGATAGCTGTAGAAATGACAAAACTCACTCCCTAAGTCAACTTCTAGTGTCATTATTATTCTTTGAGAAAGTTGTACGGAAGATTGTTTCCAACAATCATTCCTTTTTTATTTCAATATTTCTTGTTCTGGATTACTTTAGTTATTACTTATCATTTCTCTTCGTAGTTTTACCTTTACGCTATTTGTATAATCTTTGTAGAGGAGAGTCTTTTAAAAGAAAAGCTTTATTATGAAGTACAAGTAAAACACTGGTATATACAAATATTAAGAGTTACGTTACTACATACTGGTGGAATGTCTAGGGACGAGTGTCTCGAAACAAGTGTCGGGGAACAATCGAGGTCTGGGACTAAAACTAAGACATATATGTATAAGAAAAGGATGAGATTCTGGGAAGCAGGGAGGTCTTGGAGGGATGCGGTTGCTTACTTAAAAATAACAGGAACCATCAGTGACTTCCATGAAGTCACGAGGCGGGTATACAATTCTGCTCAACCCCCTTCTACTTTTAGCATTATATTTTATATTAGCATTATATATAATATTAGCATTATAAAACTGCTTACTCCTTCTCACAAGGTTGCCGAACTTTTGCGTGTTATGTTCTTTCATACAACATGCTCATGAAAACATTAAGACAGTTTGTTTGTGGACCGAACTATGAGCCCCTGTAGAAAAATGGCTAGGGAATGAATCTTTCTTAAAGACCCCCAGCTCATGAAATACAGGCAGGCTTGAATTCTCTAGATATGAGTGTTGTATTTGTACTGATAATAAATACATTTAAGACCAGAAATTAGGCTTTTATTTATTATAAACTACAGACAGTAATGACAGAGTTGAAAAGAAATTTGAACAATTGAACATATGATAAATTAAACATATGGAATATCAAGCATTCCATTTCATCGCATTCTCCCCGTCTATATTTTGAACTAAAACTTGGTTACATAATCCTTCAGATAAGCAGGAGGCTTGAGAGTTCGTCTAGGTCTTGAGGTTTCAGTGTCAGGTGAAGGTAGGTCGATTTGAACTGTCCGATTGATATTTCGAGGACTGGAGTTATTCAGATCTAGGGTGAACGGTAGACCTGCTTCAGCTCGACCTGTTCCAGCTCCTTCAGGGCTAGGTCGAATTTGAGACATTTCTCTTCGTTCTTCAATAAGTGGAGGGGCTTCAGCTTTTAGCAATAGATCCGTGTTCCCTCTAGGGGCAAGTTGTCGTAGAGAGACAGTTGATTCACTGCCATCTTTCCGCCTAATACATGCATATTGGGGGTTAGCTTCTAGAAGTTCTGCTTCTTCTACCAAGTCGTCATACTTGCTGGACCGTATGTTTCGTTTGATGAATACTGGCCCAGGTGTGGTAAGCCAAGTAGGTAAAGCTTCTCCGTTTGAGGTTCGGCGAGGAAAACTAAAGAATCGTTCATGAGGAGTACAATTCGTGGCAGTGCATAACAAAGACCTAATGGAGTGAAGAGCTTCCGGGAGAACTTCTTCCCAATCGCGAGTCTGGAGGTTTTTCGTCTTGAGAGCTAGATTTATGGTTTTCCACAAGGTACCATTCAAACGCTCCACCTGTCCATTCCCTTGAGGATTATAGGGCGTTGAGTTGCTAGTGGCTATTCCGTTGGAATGTAGGAATGATATTAATTCTCGCGAAATAAAGGAGGAACCTCTGTCCGAGTGCACATAAGCTGGAGTCCCAAAAAGCATAAAAAGATCTGTAAAACATTTTATAACAGTGCCAGAGGTTGTGTCTTTACAAGCGTAGGCGAATGGGAATCTAGAATATTCGTCTATGATGGTCAGAATGTAGTAATTCCTCGTCTTCGAGGGGATTGGACCCTTGAAGTCTACATTTATTCGTTCAAAAGGAATAGTTGCTTTGATGAGAGTACCTTGAGATTTCTGAAAACGGGGTTTGACTTTGGCACAAACCGAACAAGTTGAGTTGACCCTTCTAACATCTTCAACTGAAAATGGGAGATTCCTGCACCGCAGCCAGTGAACCATTCTGGTGATACCGGGATGGTTGAGAGATCGATGCAACTCCAACAGTCGATCATTGGAGATGGAGCTACAAACTCTAGATAGGGCATCAGCCTTCGTGTTTTCTCTTCCAGGGCGGTAGGTTATATCGAATTGGAAAGGAGCCAATTCGAGTCGCCAACGTAGAATTTTATCATTTTTTATTTTTCTTGAGTGTTTTTGGTTGAATACGAAAGAGAGTGCTTGTTGATCAGTTAGTAGTTGAAAATGTCTACCCAAAAGAAAAGATCTCCATTTCTTGAGAGATTCCACAATTGCAGCTGCTTCCTTCTCAATCGCAGGGTGTGCACGTTCAGACTTAGTGAGTGTCCGTGAGAAGAACGCCACAGGCCGCCCACCCTGACTCAAAGTTGCGGCCAAGGCGACGTCTGAAGCATCTGTCTCTACTACCATCTGTTCATTGTCATTCATTGTGGTAACTGCAGCTTCAGCAATACTTAGTTTTAGGTTTTCAAAATCTTTAGTAGTTTGATGATCCAGAGGGAAGGTCTTAGAGTCGGTCAGTGATCTAATTTTATCAGAATAATGTGCAATCCATTTCGAGTAGTGAGCAAAGAGCCCTAGAGCACGCTTCAGTGATGCAGCGTTATGAGGAGGTGGCATTTCCAATAGGGGTTTGAGGCGCTCTGGATCCGGTCGGATATCGTTATGAGATACCAAGTGCCCAAGCAAATGTATGGAAGTCAGGTTGGATTTGCATTTTCTTTCGTTGATTTTGAGATTGTGTTTGTCAAGAGCTGCAAGGAGTCGAGAGAAATTCAGATCATGGTCATTTTTATCGTGCCCACATACAGTTATGTCATCCAAGTACGAAAACACTCCAATTAACTTCTCTTGTGTTATAACCTTGTCAATAACTCGCTGGAAACAGGCGACACCATTTGTCACCCCAAAAGGGATTCGGTTGAATTGGTAAAGTTTTCCCGCAGCCTCGAAAGCCGTAAAAAGTTTTTCTTCTTCCAAAATGGGTACCTGGTGGTATGCTGACTGAAGGTCAATCGTGCTGAATATTTTGTAGGCAGCAACTTTCCTAACCAAATCATCGATGTTTGGGAACGGATATGCGTCAAGAAACGTGAATTTATTTATTGTCTGCGAGTAGTCTATTACCATTCGTTTTCTTTGGTGTTCACTTTCAGTAACTAGTACCTGAGCCCTCCAAGGAGAGTTGCTTTCCTCAATCACCCCCTCAGACAGAAGTTCATCGTGTATGAACATGAGGTCAGCCTCAGTGTATCGCCTGGACTTTTGTGGCAATAGGCTTGCAGTCTGCTGATAGATTACCAAATAAGCGAGGAGGTTCCACAGAGGCACCAGTAGAGGCACATATAGTGAGTGGGGGCTTTGATCCACCAAAAGAGATTGAAACGTCAGAATATTCCACGAGTATATCATGGCCAATCAATACGTCAGCACAAAGGCCTTTCATGACTGTTAATTTGCATGAAGGATACATATGTTCGTTTAGTTTGAGGTCGACCAGAACATGTCCTTCGATTGTAGAGGAAAGCGAAGTTGAGGCCATTGAAACCCTCCCCTCCCCCGGAAAAAGAGGAATCTTGTGTTTGAGAGTGAAATTGTGGTCTATAAAGCTAGAAGAGCTTCCAGTGTCAATCAAGCAGCGAGCACGAGTGTCATTGATTTCTACTGGAATGATTGCTCGACTCAGCAGATTTAAATGTTCCTTGTTGACTGTCGCAATGACGGAAGCGGAAACTTTAGTGCTAGCACTTTTTCTACATACTTTAGCATAATGCCCCTTGATACCACATTTTCCACATTCAGCGTCTCGTGCAGGACATTTAGGGCGGGGATGTTTATCACCCGATTTAAAGAACTTGGAGATGGCACATAGAGTAGTGTCCGTTTTCTGTGCAGGAGCAGCTTCCTGAGACGAAATAGGGGTGCAGCTAGCGCTAGAGTAACTGCTTAAGGGTTGCATGTACCCCTCAGCCTGTTTTTGAGCTGCCTCCAACGAGAGGGCCTGGTTGATAGCGTCGTCCAAACCTAAGGTGTCATTTTCTAACAAACGCTGACGAATCTGAGTGGGCAGCAGGCCATTGATGAATGCGTCACGGATATATTGATTTTTGTGATCCATGGCACTTACAGCCTTAAAGTCGCAATCCTTGCTAAGGATTTTCAAGGTTTGAATATATTGGTCGATTGACTCAGTAGGTAGTTGTTTCCGAACTTCTAAAATATGTCGAGCATAAACTTCGCTCTTTCTTTTGACAAATACGGAGTTCAAAGTATCTAAAACGTCAGCATAAGAATTACAGTCGCTGACTAGTTCATAAACGTCATAGGATAGGAAATTAGTGATTACCTTAAGCTTATCTTCATCATTAAGATGTTCCGTTGTAGGATCGACGAAGTTTTGAAACGTCTTCAGCCAATAGGTCCACTCTTTAGCGGCAGTCGGAGAGTCGGGTTTTCCATCAAAGCGGCTTGGCTTGAGAAACTTGTCCATTGTGATTTGATTGTTAATAATAAATAAAATTGTTGTATTTGTACTAATAATAAATACATTTAAGACCAGAAATTAGGCTTTTATTTATTATAAACTACAGACAGTAATGACAGAGTTGAAAAGAAATTTGAACAATTGAACATATGATAAATTAAACATATGGAATATTAAGCATTCCATTTCATCACAATGAGATACCTAAATACCTAGTTTTTTAATTACATAATAAATTATTAAGAAGACGAAGAAAAACAACAACATTTAAACAGCTAAATTATTAACCAAATCATTTGAAAGCGGCTTGTAAACGACGTTATTTCATGAAATAATTTTTATCGTTAGTTAAATAATATTTGTAGAGGATTATTACGGTTTATTACGAAGTACAATCAAAACACGGATATATACAAATATTAAGAGTTAGGTTACAACATACTGGGTGGAATGTCTGGGACGAGTAGGGTCTGGGGCTAAAGCTTAGACATGTACGTATAAGAAAAGGATAAGATTCTGGGAAGCTGGGAGGTCTTGGAGAGATGCGGTTGCTTACTTAAAAATAACAGGAACCATCAGTGACTTCCATGAAGTCACAAGGCAGGTATACAGTTCTGCTCAAGCCCCTTCTACTCGTACTTGTTCTTAGCATTATAAAACTGTTGAATACAGGAGAATGTAAAAACTCTTAATGTTCAATAGATTTTTAGTTGTGACTTTGTTTTTTAAAAACTTCCTCCTGTCGCTTTTTAGCCATAGCATAATTATCATAATTTAATAGTTATGGATTGTAATAAGCTATAACAAAACAGGGTAGACAGCAAAGACAATGTGCGAACCCTAAGTTGATCCGAGAACTAGTTAGCCAATTAACTCAAAATATTAGATATATTCTAATACAACCTCAGTAATTTACAAATCCCACCTATTCGTTAAATACGTATACTGCTGGTATTAAAACGCGCTTATTCGAAAAAAAAATTCAATGTATTTCTTTCCCCTCAGTAATTCGTAATGATTTTCGTTACCAAGGCAACTTAAACGTCTTATAATTCAAATGTCTCCGTTGACAATCCTGTTTATTCCAGAAAAAAAAAACAATAACCTTTTACTTCCAACTTTTCAGTACTCTTAATCACATTTGTCCACATTGGATTCCATATACTTTATTGTGTCAGTCCATTTGTGACAAAATATTATTTTAAAAAAGATCGGTGTAGTAACTTTAGGCAGTAAAATAAAACGGCAAAAAACCCGGCGACATCCTTGAGAACGTTCACTTGTCAGATGGTTTTCACAATGGCGACAATTAAATGTACCAGATGATGGGAAAAGGCCAAATTTTTCGCTCAGGGATTAGTCATAAGTTAAATAATCTTTGTAGAGGAGAGTCTTTTTAAAAAAAGTACAAGAAACACTGGTATATACTGAAACCTACCTCATTTTCTACCATTCTATTTTTCTAATTTAATAGATCAATTGACCTTAACTAATTTGGTAGGTCCGTCATGAGATCTTTAATTCAACTTATTTTTATGTCTTCGACATAGGAAATTATCCCGATTGAATCGCCCGATCTCAAGGCTAATGTTATAGTTATTAATAAATTGAGAAACTGGGAATTGTGAAATATATAATAAAATAGTTATAACAAATAATTATAATTATATAGAGTGCTGACATAAATTATATAAAAATATTCAATTCCTTTTGAACAAGGATAGTTACTACTAATTAGTTATATAAAAAAATGATAATTGAGCTCAATCTCTTTTTAATGGATCCATAATAAAAAAAACAATATCTATATCACCCAATCGATGATATCCGTGTAACCTTCTTCTTCTTCTCCTCTGCTTGTGTTGATGACCGTCAACGGAACGGGAGCTTGCTCTGCTTTGCTCTCTGGCTCTTGGCTAAGACTGACCCTTTTATCCCATCCCCACTCCTAAGAGCATAAGGGCAGATGCTGGACAAAGTGGGAGGGTGGCTGGTCATGATATTCTCAAATATCATGAATGTTACAATTGCCTTTCCTTATAAATAAAAAAAAAATTTATGAAATTTTTTTTTTTTTTTGTAAGTGGATCCACAATATTATGTTGCTGCGTTCGGTTTGTTGAATTGGTTGTTTATAACGGGTGTTGAAATTTTACAAAGTTTATAGTAATAATAGTTCAAATTTTGCAAGGTTTTAAATTGCTTGAAAAGCGTACAAGTTGTTTTAATTTTTTACTTAACTAAATTATTATGCTAATTAGTATGGATTAGTTCGAAGGTACATTGTTTTATGGATCATAACGCGATTTGGAAAACATTTGTTGAAAAGACGGTAGAGTGTGATTAGTAATACATATTGGTTTTTAATTAAAATACTAGACAATTCTACTGGTAATTAGTAACAATAGAGAAAAATTGTTGAGTGTGTGTGTGTGATTTAAATATTTTACCTGAGTGAAAAGATAGTGTTTATAAAAAAATTATAAATGTTACGAAAAGATAGGGAGGTCGTTGTCGTGTATAAAATTGTATGAGCTCATTTTATTTCCTTGCTATAAAATTAATTATAATGGACTTAAGCATTCAAAGAATATTTACGATCTGTTTTATAGATTAAGTGATAATGAAAGCAAAAGCTTCACTTGCTGATAATTCCATAGACTTTACTAGGGTCAATACTTCTAATAATAGTTTGTTTTTGTTTGTATAAACTTCTAAAGTTTATGTGTCATCCGATCAGTATTATTTTCATTTAGTAATGAAAATAATAAAAGAAAACTATAAATTTTTTTTTTTTTTTTTTTGAAGTCATATTGTATCGAACAAAAAACATCCCTGTAATTATTTTTAAATGCCTTCCATTCATTAATTTTAATGTTGTTCAAATCAAACACGCAAAAAGGAATTTCATCAAGATGAGCTGGAATTTGAGATTCCAATTTCTTCATATCCAAAACTTTATTTTGAATTATTTTTAAATTTTTCACGTTATCGCTGGTTGTCTGCTGATGCTCTGTAATTTGATCTTTCAATGAAATCACTTCTCCTTTCTTAATATTCGCTGTATCTTCTAACTCTGAAAATTTATTTTCCAACAAACTCATATTATTCTCATCGTCAAGCTTTATTAGATCATGTTGACGTGAGGTACACTCATCATTGTTATCTGCAATCTTCTGTTCATCCTCCAATGACGTCATTTTCTCTTCATTATCCTTAATTGAATATAAGCTAAGATCTGTCTGACAATCAGCATCAACTAGTTGTGACTTTGTTAAATTTATTTTTTCATGATCTGTCGTATTTTTCAATAGAATGATTTCTTCTTTTAATTTTGAATTTACATTATTATTTACTTGGAGTGTTCTCTCCTCACAAATTCGCAATTGTCTATCTAATTCATAGTTTACATCCGTGTAACCTTGTTCGAATTTAGCCGATCTTCCCGATTTTATTTCTTCCCTTAATTGATCAAACTTCCCGATCAACTCTTTTTGTTCTTTAATTGCGTTAAATTGACTGTTTAATTTTTCATTATTTTCTTTAAGCGCGTTTGATTGACTGTTTAATTTTTCGTTTATTTCTTTGTTATTTTCTTTAAGTGCGTTAAATTGACTGTTTATTTGGGCAAGGATTAGTTGTAACATCTTGGCATGATTTATCGTGGGTTCGGGGTCGGGGGCTGAGGGGTCTCCTTTAGAGGCTGGGTTTGACCCAACCCCAGTACCTGAGTCTGACCCACACATGTTTGTGTTCGTCATTTGTGTCTGTGTTTGTGTAACAAACGTTAAATTAGAAGAAAAATATAATATGTTAGTAAATAGTTCTAGTTATTATTCTAACATGCAATACCTCACAATTCCTTTGGTTTCTTTAGAATTTTTGAAGTTAATCCCGGAGCGGCCCCCATTGAAACCTACCTCATTTTCTACCATTCTATTTTTCTAATTTAATAGATCAATTGACCTTAACTAATTTGGTAGGTCCGTCATGAGATCTTTAATTCAACTTATTTTTATGTCTTCGACATAGGAAATTATCCCGATTGAATCGCCCGATCTCAAGGCTAATGTTATAGTTATTAATAAATTGAGAAACTGGGAATTGTGAAATATATAATAAAATAGTTATAACAAATAATTATAATTATATAGAGTGCTGACATAAATTATATAAAAATATTCAATTCCTTTTGAACAAGGATAGTTACTACTAATTAGTTATATAAAAAAATGATAATTGAGCTCAATCTCTTTTTAATGGATCCATAATAAAAAAAACAATATCTATATCACCCAATCGATGATATCCGTGTAACCTTCTTCTTCTTCTCCTCTGCTTGTGTTGATGACCGTCAACGGAACGGGAGCTTGCTCTGCTTTGCTCTCTGGCTCTTGGCTAAGACTGACCCTTTTATCCCATCCCCACTCCTAAGAGCATAAGGGCAGATGCTGGACAAAGTGGGAGGGTGGCTGGTCATGATATTCTCAAATATCATGAATGTTACAATACAGATATTAAGAGTTACGTTACTACATACTGGGTGGAATGTATAGACACAAGAGGGGTCTGGGGCTAAAGATGAGACATATATGTATAAGAAAAGGATAAGATTCTTGGAAGTAAGGAGTTAGGGAAGTAAGGAGGAATGCTTACTACAGAAATTGCTTTTACCATCTCAAGAGATGTTTCAATGTTGTTTTGCTCTCCAACTTTCTCATCGACTTCATAATTTTCTCATCGACTTTATAACTTTCCAGTAAAAGAACAGCCTTACTTTTAAGTATGTTTTCGCACTGATATTCGAGTAAACTTCTTGAAATCCAATCTTCGAATGGACCACGTTGGTTCATTAAAAAAAGCCCGGATAATCGATGATGTACTGTATTAATGACTGCACACTGCCTATAACTGAATAAGTACAGACCATGCTCTTACAATATGTACTCCTTGAGCACTGTATGCCCAGGAGCACCAGTGGGCAGGTGAAAAATCAGAGGGAATTGAGGATCCTATCCTGGCTCTCTGACCGTTTCGCTCAACATCTCACTTCTTACGGCATCGAAGGCCTATTTAAAGCCAATAGTTTAATAATCATAGTAGAAGAAAGTCTTTTTTAAAAAAAAGCTTTATTATGAAGTACAAGCAAAACACAGGTATGTACAAATATAAAGAGACCCGAGTTACTACATACTGGGTGGAATGTCTATGAGCAAGTGGGGTTTCTTGGCCTAAAGCTGAGACATATATGTATAAGAAAAAGTAAGTTTCTGGAAAGTAGGGAGGCCTGGGAAGGATGCGTTTGCTTACTTAAAAATAACAGGAACCATCAGTGACTTCCATGAAGTCACGAGGCAGGTCATACAGTTCTGCTCAAGACCCTTCTACTTGTTCAGAGCATTATAAAACTATAGCCATTTGCAAAAGCGAGTAACGGGTGGTTTGACCGGTGTAAAAAAATACAAATTACTTTTCGGGAAACTACGTGTCAAAAATACGAGCGTGAGTTGACAGCAAAAATGTGAATTTTTCAATTTTTTATAGTAGTATTTTTATCATTATTACTTATCATTATTAATAATTAAAAGTCGAGTAATTATTTTTAGGGAAAGCTACCGTACATTACACAGAGACATACGAAATACGACTGTCCCGTACCTGTTTGAAAGTAGAACTTCTCCTTTAAAAATATTATCACTTGGACTTTAAACTGTGCGACTCACCCCTTCCCTCCCTTAGTCTAGTACTGCTGGTCAAGAAACGGTACAAGTTTGTAAAACGATAAAATTTTGGCCTTTGAATTGTTGTTTAAATGTTGTTCCATAATTACTGTGGCACTATATTAAGCCACCATACAAACAATTATACATGCTCTACACTTATACAAATATGTCAAACTACGCCCTTAGCTGATGTGATAGCAACCAAAGCGTTTTTGTTTTTTTTTTAACCAAAATCCTGCGATCAATCTTCTTGTTCTACAATGGCTTTATCAGTCAAACGTTCTGAAGGTTTCCAGAGAATAACTTAGAACGCCTAGTTCCAGGTAGAGTTTATTGGTTAAGCAGGCTCAAAGTACAACTTGAGTGGAACGTGTATTCTTGGAACGCTGCATTGTTGAACCTCCTGTTTGTGACTGTTTTCCTGGAATGTTCCAGTCGATGTTGCCTGTATAACGGAGGTGGAGAGAGAAATTTATAACAAAAATTAACTATTTCTCTCTTGTTCTCTATGACAAACTAATAAACAACAACAAAAAAAGAAATAATAGTTTATCGTTTATACATAAGAAGAGTAATATATAAACTAAAAACATTGAATCGCGCTGAAACTAAAATCAAGTTGAATATGCTTAACGAGTTTCAAAATTGCGTCAAATAATTGAATGGACACTCAGATTGATTTATTTGAACGTAAAAGTATTCCATTTTGTGTTCTTTACTCCTCCTCCCCCTTCCGAAAATCCTGAAATGAAGTCAAGAATGCAAGGAATAATTATGAAAGATTAATGAGCAAAAATATAAAAAGGGAATGCAAGCTCCATCAAATAAAAATCGATTTAATTACCAATCAAATATAAAAAAAACATAATTGAACAATATAAAGTTAAAACAATTTGAAGCAGTGTTCGCTGCAAGTGTCTGATTCCGACTGTCTGAAAAAGCACGAAATTTTTGCCTTATAAAGACAAGTATTTCCTGCCTAAAGGTGAATGAGAGAGTTTTTTTTTTTTTTTTTGGCCAAACATATGACAGTTTATTTTGGCCAATCAGGGATATAATGCTAAAAATATTGTAATGCTAATATTATATATAATGCTAAAATATTGTAATGCTAATATTATATATTCAGGTATTATACTCTTTATTGGGCTATAATTACAATCTGCCTTTTATTAGGCAATCAGTAATTGCGATAAACGCTCTCATTCATACCATATTTAATATTATATATTATATATAATGCTAAGAATATTGTAATGCTAATATTATATATAATGCTAAAAATATTGTAATGATAATATTATATATAATGCTAAGAATATTGTAATGCTAATATTATATATAATGCTAATAGTAGAAGCTAGTGTATACCTGCCTCGTTACTTCATGGAATTCACTGTTGTTGGATGTTTTTAAGTAAGCAACCGCATCCCTTCAAGACCTGCATCCCAATTTCCAGAACTACCCTCAGCTCTAGCCCCAAACCCCACTTGTTCCCCGACACGTGTTCCAGACACTCGTCCCCAACATCCCACCCAGTACGTAGTAAAATAACTCCTAATATTTGTATATACCAGTGTTTTGCTTGTACTTCATAATAAATCTTTTATTTATTTTCTTTTAAAAGACTCTCCTCTACAGAGATTATTTAACTGGGGGATACAACGCCACGCCACTAGTGAGCTCTTGCCGTATCGGGATCGTTAACTAGTAGTGTCTATACTGACGCCGAAGATTTATTGATAAACTATGGAAACGTAGGCAGGTATTTTCCGGTCCGAGAAGTCGGTAACTTCCATTTGTCCTTGATGAAGAAATTGGCACAACACTGCACTATTAGGTCAATATATATGAAACATACACCGTTGGAACAAGTGAGAACTTTACCAATACAATGAAGGAAACAACACAGTTGTTGTTAGGTCTAAAATGATTTCATAAGATTCGTAATTATAGTCGGCCATTAGAACAAATTTAATATTTCATCAGAGCGGACTATTGTGGCTTGTATTTAAATTCTCACGGGCCGCTCTAGCGATAAATCAAAAACGATTTCCATTTTCCCCGCAGACACCGAGAGGCCATTTAAAATTTTAATTGAAAAAGTTGCCGTTGGCTTGATAAGGTTTGAATTGCAAATGTTTCTCCTAGCCAAGCCAATAGGAGAGAAATGGGTTGGCCTCCCGAACTGGGATGGTCCCGTCAGTGGAACTCACTCTTCGAACATTGTAGGCTTATTATATCCATCAGTTATTTAGAAATTCGAAAATTGCACTGTGTTCAATCATTTAGTCGTTATTAGTTAGTGGTTTAGTAAATAAATATTGACAAGCACTGGTTGCCCTAATTGCGCAAATTGTTGAAATTAATGGGCTAAAAATAATTCTCAGGAGAATGAATAGTACAAAAAAATCTCTAACAATAAGATAGCTCAAATTATTGTTTTCGGATCATTTTTTTTTTTTATAAAATTGATGCCTTGAACAGACATTGCATATATAATATATTCGGCAGCTGTTGAGAATATTTCCTTCTTTAAATGGCAGGGGTTAATTAAATATGGCGAAGTGGCATCGTGGTAAAGCGCATTGACTAAGAAACGATAATTTAAAGTAGGCTTTCTTGTAATAAAAGACTTAAGACTCCATCTCGTATAGTCAATTTTTGTATTGGTCGTTATCACAGTAATAAAAAAAAAAAAAAAGAAAAGAGCTTATCTGTGGGAATCACATTCAGTCAAGTATTCATAATTTTTTTTTAAATATCTCATGGAATCTAGGCACAGGCTTGAAACATTTCAATGTGATTATGTTAAAATGGTGGTGGAGGGAAATCCGACTAATTGAATGGCATTCATTATTACGGCTCATTGAAGAAAACGTAAGTGCAAAAGGACATATGTTCAAAAAAAACATTTTTATTATCATTTTTGAATCATGCCTTTTTTTAAGTTACAGCGATCAGGTGTAATAATCTTTTGACTGAAAAAAAAAAACAATTTGACAGCTGACAGTTTAGGGTTAGTAAAAATGGAGCGTTTCAGGATAGAACAACGTGTCTTTATTCTTGAACATTATCTCAAAAATAATGAATGTTTGGCGGCCGCAGTTCGAAAATTTCATACAAAATATGGTCGGAATAGTGTTTTGACTTCATCAACTGTAAAGAGATTAATTGAAAAATTTAGGGAGACTGGATCAGTTGGAGGCACTAAACACACTGGTCGTCCAAAAACAAGCCGTTCAAATGTCAATATCGAAGCAGTGCGTGAGAGTGTTGTTGAAAATCCAGGAACATCAATTCGGTCGGCGTCGTAGTCAAGAATTACAAATTTCAAGAAGCTCTCTACAGCGTATAATCACTAAAGATCTGGGTCTCCATGCTTACAAAATTCAGTTAACACAACAATTGAAGCCTAATGACCATACACAGCGAAGAGAGTTCGTTGAATGGATTATTGAACATCAACAAGTGGATCCTGATTTTTCGAGCAAAATCATCCTAAGCGATGAAGCACATTTTCATCTTGATGGCTTTGTTAATCGACAAAATTGTCGCATTTGGGGGTTCGGAGAACCGACATGTGATTGTCGAAAAACAAATGCATCCACTACATGTCACGGTTTGGTGTAGATTTTGGGTTGCAGGCATCATTGGACCATACTTTTTTGAAAATGAGGATGGTCGAGCAGTGACTGTTACTGGTGCTCGATATCGCGACATAACACAGTTCTTTGTGCCGAAATTGGATGACATTGATGTGGCCAATATGTGGTTTCAACAAGATGGGGCCGCATGCCATACAGCCCATGAAACAATTCAAATGCATGAGACATTTCCAGGTCGTGTACTCTCTCGTTTCGGTGATCAGAATTGGCCCCCTAGATCGTGTGATTTAACACCTTTAGATTTCTTTTTATGGGGTTATTTGAAGTCAAAGGTGTATGTCAACAAGCCCACATCCACCCGTGCATTAAAAGAGGAAATTCAACCACATTTATGCCAAATGGTCATGGAAAATTTCGACAAAAGAATGCTTA
The DNA here is from genome assembly GCA_930367205.1 of Acanthosoma haemorrhoidale. Classification (NCBI taxonomy): domain Eukaryota; kingdom Metazoa; phylum Arthropoda; class Insecta; order Hemiptera; family Acanthosomatidae; genus Acanthosoma; species Acanthosoma haemorrhoidale. The sequence goes on along the minus strand of OV884013.1, from coordinate 12,530,859 downwards.
TGTGCCAGCAAAGTCGCGGAGGCCATTTGACCGATGTGTTATTCCATAAATAACCCTATCCTATTTACTTTATAATTCAATAAAAAAATAACATCAAAAATACTAAAAACTGTGTTTTCTATTTAAATCATATCTTGCGTTAATTCTGGGACATCATTTATATTTTGTTGGATCAACTGATGACATTAGACATTTTTCCACCAGGAGGGAATCACAAAATGCCAATAGAAATTAGTATTTTCGACATACCTGATATTGTTTGTTCTTTTTTTTTTTTTACAAATTCGTCCTTACTAAGATCTATAAACTAACTAAGCTTTTCCATATTGTAAGATAATTCTAAATAATGACTTAACAAAAGGATCTTTTGGACCCCCCCCCCCACTTCTAACCCTTAAAACATTTTTGGCACTCCATACACTATGTAAGTTTTTGGTTTTTTATGTATTTCTTTAATGTAAGTCTAGAATTATAAAACGACAAAAAACAACACAATTTTAAGAATTCCGTTTTTAACATCCCGAATAGATTCAAACAGAAAAGAAAAAAATATCCAATCTTCATACAAACATTGGAATATTGCCGCCAAAGCAGGAGACTTTTTTTTAACGGAAATTCAAATCAATTTATTTCCAATACTCATGAAATGGCAAAAAAGTCGAATATCAAGCGTATCCAATCCTTTCAGTCGAAATTCCTGAGAACAGTATTTAATGCCCCTTATTACGTCAGCAACAAAACCCTTCCTAACGATCTAAATAAACCCTACATTCAAACCCTACTCATCCCTTCCAAGTTCATGAAATTCCATAGTAAGCACCCTACTCCCCTAGCAGTCATTGCACTGCACCACTCATCCATATAATTCTCCTCGTAGACTGAAACGCCCTCGTGACCTGCTATAAATACGTGACAGTGGAAGTCCTGGCAATGGCCAGTTTCGCCAATCATGTCCTGAGCGCCTGTGGCTCTCGTGCTCTTGGCCAGCCTCCGCTAGGTCTTATCCGGTGACGTGGTTGACGGAGGAGCGTAGGGGATTTCTTAAGACTCCGATTCCACCTTCGCATACTAGGGAGGTGACAACCACGTAGATTTGGAGGTCTCTGCGCTGTTTGTAAATACTGTATGAATGAGAACATTAATCGCAATTACGTACAGCCCAACAAGGCAGATTGTAATTTTGCCATAATAAAGTTGTTTCAATCAATAAATAACTTATGTAATGAGAATAATCAAATATCTTCATTATGAATAAAGTACCATTGAACTACGCGTAAATAGTAATTTATAAAATAAATATAAATAAAAAAACGTTTTTTCTTGAACCTTTACGTTTGGGTAATTCGTATATATTTTAGCAATACTTTTAAGTGATAGATTCTGCTATATCTATCAAATTTGTGATCGGCTTTGGAATAATTGTGAAACTGTTGTAGTGTACAGTGTGTTGTCAAATATTATTATTTGAAATTTATTTTGTATTATTTAAAGTTTGCTGATGTTGGTATATGGACTAGCTAAGCTCCAGCTGGGTGCGCACAGTTCACTAACAAATTGTAAATGAGTAGTTTAGTCTGGGTATAGTTTACATAACATTCTCTGTTATATGACTGTGCCCGTCAGTGTGTTGACTATGCGATAACGCAAGGCCTTTGTTGAAGTCAATTTAAAAGCGAGAATAACCCTAGGTTATATCTAATGTTGAACACCAAAAAAAACTCCGAAGTATTTTGACCTAAATGTCAATATATTTTCTATGAGCCCAGCAGAATGGCTCTACCAGACTACCTGACTACCTGACTACCAGACTACCAGACTACCAGACGGAACGGCACTGACAGAGTCATAGTGTTGAACTCCTATTTTCATTTAGGCATTGAGAAGAGAGCGATTTTTTCGATCCTGATGAACCCATCTCGAGATGATGGCTTCTCCTTCTGATATATATAGTGATGAGAATGTGTTATGGGTGGAGAAAACATACGCAGCCGTATCTATACCACTTATTGCGCAATTGCGATAAATGTTCGTTCTCATTCATACCATATTCAGAATTAGACGAATTACCCAAACGTAAAGGTTCATAGCATAAAATATTATGAAAAAACGCTTTTTTATTTTCTAAATTACTATTTACGCGTAGTTCAATGGTATTTTATTCATAATGAAGAGATTTGATTATTCTCATTACATAAGTTATTTATTGATTGAAACAACTTTATTATGGCAAAATTACAATCTGCCTTGTTGGGCTATACGTAATTGCGATTAATGTTCTCATTCATACAGTATTTACAAACAGCGCAGAGACCTCCAAATCTACATGGTTTTCACCTCCCTCGTATGCGAAGGAGCAAGCGGAGTCTTGGGAAGTCCCCTACGCTCCTCCGTCAACATGATTTGAGAAACTGGCCATTGCCAGGACTTCCACTGTCAAGTATTTATTGCAGGTCACGAGGCCACTGCCGCTTCAGTCTCCGAGGAGGATTATAGGGATGAGTGACGCAGTGTAATGACTTTGATAGGGTATTAGGGTGGTTGGATAAGGTTACTATGGAATGTCATTAACTTGGAAGGGATGAGTTCAAGAATGTAGGGTATGTTAAGATCCTTATGAAGGGTTTTGTTGACGTAATAAGGGGCACTTACTATTGGTTGAAAATATAAATAAAATAAAGGCATTATTCAGAGTTGAGGAGATCAAATGAGGGGATATACTAACACTTCAGGGAACCTTGGAATACCTTGGGTTATAGGTTATAGTTATAGAGACACTTCAGGGAACCTTGACACACCTTGGGTTATAGGTTATAGTTATAGAAACTCTTCAGGGAACCTTGACACACCTTGGGTTATAGGTTATAGTAACACTTCAAGGAACTATTGGGGACTTCTGTGGGGAACAAGGAACTTCTGGGAACTCACCTTGAGACAACTTGGGTTTTGGGTTATATGTATAGTAACACTTCATGGAACCTTGGTATACTTTGTGTTATAGTAACACTTCAGGGGACCTTGGAACACCTTGGGCTTCTTTCGGTACCACCAGTCATGTGATATTGATATGAAATAAACAATAAATCTATTTATTGATAAATATTATAACAATTCATAAAACCATTCAATGAACCTTGACACACCTTGGGTTATAGGTTACAGTAACACTTCAGGGAACCGTGGCACACCTTGGGTTATAGGTTATAGCTATAGTAACACTTCAGGGAACCTTGTCACACTTTGGGTTATAGGTTATAGCTATAGTAACACTTCAGGGAACCTTGGATATAGGTTATAGTTATAGTAACACTTCAGGGAACCGTGGCACACCTTGGGTTATAGGTTACAGTAACACTTCAGGGAACCGTGACACACCTTGGGTTATAGGTTATAGCTATAGTAACACTTCAGGGAACCTTGTCACACTTTGGGTTATAGGTTATAGCTATAGTAACACTTCAGGGAACCTTGGATATAGGTTATAGTTATGGTAACACTTCAGGGAACCTTGGATATAGGTTATAGTTATGGTGACACTTCAGGGAACGTTGGTACAACTTGGAACACAGTACCCAACCAACTACTATTTCAATAAAGTAAAATACATAAATGTGTGCTTAGGAAAACGATTCATGCAGAAGTTCCCTTTAAATTGACCTAGTTCCCATTCTCATCACATTTGTTATGGAATCACCCCAAGTGGCGTGGTCTAATAATGTAATATAAATACCATTGTTAAATGTTCGCCTCTCCTCTTCGCCAAATATTTGAAAAAACTACTAGCTACTTTGCAGAGCTCTGCGGGCCGGAAGAGTACTAACACAATTGATAATTTTAAAGCCAACTTGGGCGAGGACCGAACTTTTACATCAACGAACGAGGTCGTTTTTACAAGCCCCGGTTACAACGGTAGATGTCAAATGTCCATTCAGGAGCTACAATACATTATCGGAATAACCTGGTCAAATATTTAGTTATCCCTTTTGAGGAATTTTCAGCAATGTTATGTTTTAATATTTCTATTTAATTTTTAATAATATGCTTAAATTTCTTCGATTGCAGCTGAGTAAACATGGAACTTCAAATCCGAGGCCTATTCAGTATATAAAAAATATTAAGTGTGATGATGAGTTTCCTAACAACAAGGACAAGGTACAAGATAATGGATCTGTGAGAAGGAGGTAGGCGACAAGACAGCCAGAGAGGTTTTAGCTTGACTAGGTCGCTCGACAAATAACGAGTTATATAATGTGCATGACTCAATTGTCAAGGGCCACTCCATTACGACCCGATTCATGCACAGAGAACATATTAAACTAGTTCCTCCCTGAATATCAACTTTTTTGCTTTCATACTAGCTCGATGGGAAGATGTAGAGCAGACCAATGATTGTTAGGTTGGACACAAGTGTGGTCAGCACTAGAGTGTTACCTTTCATACCTCTCAGCCTTCAGTTCTGTTTTCTTTATCGGAATCCCTACTTCTTTATACAGTTGGATTAGTTAACCTTGAACAGACTCATCAGTATAGTGACTACGCACAAAAGGGAAATTATAGACTGTAATATATACTTATATATATTTCATATATAATTATGTTAATTAAAGTATTGACAGGAAAAGTCACTTACAGGTGCCTACCCACAAATGCCTTTATTTAACACACAAGCACTATCACACAGCAACTCCAACTGCCATAGCAAGTGTCAGAGCTGAGAATGAGAAGTCTAGAACGCTTGCACGTTAAATGAACAGTCAAAAAAAGCATCTAAAAGTGACTTTACACTACAAAAACTATTGCATTCGCCATTAGAAATATTCTGAAAAGGTTTCAGGAGCATATATATTCAAATTATTTAATACCTCTATATCTATCCCTCTAATGCAATTTATTTTTCAAAGTATAGTATAAATATATTTTTAATAATTTTCATTCTTTAACACAAGGTTCCAGTCTGGAGACAGAAGAATACCTCATTAATATGATATTTTTCACTGTGTGCGGTTAGTAATCAATTTTAGGAGGCTGATAAGTGACTCACTTCACGTTCAAACGATAAGGAACCAACAAACGACTCGAAATACTCTGTCACTTGATGGACAATCGTGCAGAAATAACAATAGGAAACAAGAGACTGGTCCTCACAGCTCCAGCCTACACGGGCCTCTGGAATAGAAGTCCGGGGAAGTTTCAAGCCCTAAAATATTCTTCCCATCAAATCCCTGCAATCCAGAATCCTCCACAAGATATCCAATGATCCCTTCTATACCGACAACTGTAACCTCTACACCGATCTCAACATCCCAGCCATTCAAGAGCTATCCTGAACAGTATGCCAATGCCCTATAATAATTCCCAACAACCCACAGGGACGTTTGAGGCCGACCTTCTCCAAAGCAACTCAAGCCAAGTGGTTTTGGCTAAAGAGCCTTTTTCTAGTAAAGAAACAAGGCTTTTAACTTAAGTTTTAAGCACTGCTTAAAAGTACGTAATAAGTATTGATTGCACGTAAATATTCTGAAAATAAGGAGATAAAGTATCAGATAGGAGGCTTAAACTATTATACACTTTTTACAACGACTTTATTAGGATAAAATTACAATCTGCCTGATTGGGCTATAAGTAATTGTGATATATAGTCTCGTTCATACCAATTCTCGGATGGCAAACAATTTAAATTTTTACCATAATCTCGCTGATCTGAAACAACAGGATGAGGTGATTATGTGTAAGTATGTAAGAATTAATAGCCTTTTTAGGCATTCCACACCCTATATCCTTCTCATATATCCTTCAAATGGGGGACTCCCCTTAGTGAAAGGCACTCATCACCCAAAATAACTTTCCTTTTATTTTCCCCACATCCTATTTTTTATAAGTTTGAGAGCTAAGGAAAAAAAATTAATTTATATAAGGAATTAGACTACTTGAATAAAAAATCAAATTATACAAAAAAGAAACTTTGTCTCGTTTGGTCTCTACCATTGCGTAACTACATACAATTGAAAGTCATCGGTAGAAAACGTCTGTACATTTGTACATGTTCATCATACTTTTTTTGTAAATATTCGTAATTCCAAGATATGGCTGTCTACAGGTAACCACCCACTTTCGAAAGCAGAACCGAAAGCAGGGCTGCAAGCTTCACTGGGACACCGCAGGCATAAAGAGAAGAGGCCGCTGACGTCACTGGATGACGTAGCGTCTAGACTGCCTCACAAATTGATTATACCTATGGCCAGAGAGCTGCCTGTTTGTTTGTACTCCCTCCCACCGCTCTCTCTCTCTCTCTCTCTCCCTCTCTCTCTGTCTGTATTGTGACTATTTATTACAGGACTAGTTAAACCATGGACCAGTTATCTCGACATTTCTGTTACATCAATTGTAGTTTTTAAAATATTTATAACTGAAATAATAAAGTACGCAGATAGTGAAGACACAATATTGAGGGATACTCCAGAGTTTTTTGTGAAGTTATCAAGCTATTGTGATAAATATTGACTAAAATAGTTCTTTCTGAACTAAAAATCTACTAAAACAATAATTAAGAAAAAATTTGCACACTGCAGACACGAATGAAAGTAATCCCCGGCTTTGGGATGCTCATAGAATATTCTTTTTAGTTTGAGGTTTTTTTACAACTCAGGCCATAACCTCGAACCCATGTAGCCATTTCTTTCGGTACCACCAGTCATGTGATATCGATATGAAATAAACAATAAATCTATCCATTGATAAATATTATAACAATTCATAAAACCATTCAGGGAACCTTGACACACCTTGGGTTATAGGTTACAGTAACACTTCAGGGAACCGGGGCACACCTTGGGTTATAGGTTATAGCTATAGTAACACTTCAGGGAACCTTTTCACACCTTGGGTTATAGGTTATAGCTATAGTAACACTTCAGGGATCCTTGGATATAGGTTATAGTTATAGTAACACTTCAGGGAACCTTTTCACACCTTGGGTTATAGGTTATAGCTATAGTAACACTTCAGGGATCCTTGGATATAGGTTATAGTTATAGTAACACTTCAGGGAACCTTTTCACACCTTGGGTTATAGGTTATAGCTATAGTAACACTTCAGGGATCCTTGGATATAGGTTATAGTTATAGTAACACTTCAGGGAACCTTTTCACACCTTGGGTTATAGGTTATAGCTATAGTAACACTTCAGGGAACCTTGGATATAGGTTATAGTTATACTAACACCTGCTAGGACCGAATAAATTAAAATAAGTTCGGGTTAGCGTAACAGGCAGGATAAGTTTCGGAAAGGTCTGAAAAATTGAATCGAAATATCACACAATTAAAGGGTTTTGACGCATTTAATGGAATTTTTCAATAATAATCTTCAAAACCATCAACCCATGATATGTGTTATGTTCAATGAGGCTGGTTTTATTTTTATTTATCACATGGAACTGTCGGGTGAGATATTTTTCATGGTATATCTAAACCTCTAGGAAAACCAGTACAAATAGGATTTTAACGAAAGTTTTAATGACTTATTTGTATAACAGGCTGGAAAAAAAAACTTATTGTAAAACAGGTTGTGGTATTTTATTTTATACTGTAATATGTGAAGCTCATTGAATCATATAATTTGTGTTATGACCCAAAACAATGTTTATTCGAATGAAAAATATACTATGATTAATGATCTCATTCATACTAAATATGGAATATTGCAATAACTTTCTCATTCATACATTGTATATAGATATATATTGAAAACGCAGGAATCACCTCCCCGGCAAAAGAGAAAGAAGCAGGAATCGGAGAGATAGTAGATAGTACTAGATAGTAGCAGTACAGGCTGAGAAGGAGAGAACCACAGACACTCTATGAGAGGAGGACAAAATATGAAATTTTAAATGATGATACAAAAACTACATTAAAAAGTAATCAGTAAGCTTAGTTATAATGTCTATTGAGTAGATTGTATAGTATCCACTTGCTACCGATCAAATAACCTATCAAGGTTAATCTCGAACCAAACGATCTCTGTTGTTAAGGCCTATAACCCAGTAATATCTATTGAAAACACCAAGCGCTCTCTAGCTCAAAGATGGTAAAATAATCCACGTCAAGGCACAACCTACTAAATACATTTAACACACTATGTACCTAAATATAATATATTACTGTGCTCGCACATTGTTAAACAACATTTATGTTCATCATTCGAATAAACTGTATTTAAATTTATAGACACAAGAGGCAAGGTTCAAACTGTGATGTTTTGTATTACTGTGCGAAAAATTGCCCGGTTAATAATCAATAATAATAATCAAGCCGTGGATGAAGGAAGAGGCTGAGTTGCTCTGATGAATATGTTGTGGATGTCTGTGTTTGGTATTTGATGTTCTTTTGTTTTTTTAGAGCGTTGTAGCGACCACTAACTACATGAAATAAATCACCCTATACTCTATTGTAAATTGGTAATAATATGTTGTAAATTAATTAAAACAAATGTAAATATTAGTTAATGCTTACCGGCTTTAGAATTCAAAAACAAAGGGAAAAAAGGTACAGAGAAACAACACGCTTGAAAGCTAAAAGCTTAGCTATGACTAACAAAAAGAACTAGACTGTTTATTTCGAGTCTATAACCCTGTATATTTACATTCGGGATGTTTACATCCCGACGTTCGGGGATTAAGGTTGAGTACTGATGCTGCCCGGAGCTTAACTCCCCCCTGCCAGTTTACGCACACCTCCTCGTAAACTATGAAGTCTAAGTCTAAATTGAGGACGACTTAGGCGATATTACGATCACTCTCCTAATCGTACTAAGGGAGCGAAGGCCAGCCCAAACAGTACACAACCTGTAATCCCTTACATTCGGTCTTATTTATAAGACACTTATAGCCCAAATAAAACGCTGCCTCTAACACTGCAGCCACTAGTGACAAAATAAAAAAAACAAAAAAAAATTACATGGCTCATTACTCACAGAAAACAATGGCATCTTACACGCTACATAAAGTCGATATTTCTACACAGCCTGTGTACATTCTAAAAAAACAACAAAAGGAATTACAAAAAAAAAATACTTCTACAAATGGTACAAAGTGTACGTATGTATACCATACCAAATTTGGCTACGTGCAGAAGCGAGGACACTCCAACTCACTCATGGCCTGCACCCTCCCCCCCTGGTGGGAGTTTTAACTGTTCGACGTGGACGGTCCTCCGTTTCGTCGGAGGTCTTGTACTCTCGATGGTGACGATGTTATGCTCCCTGATCACCACCACCTTGAATGGATCCTCGTATCTGACCGACTCTTTGCTCCGATTAGAGCCAATTTTACGATATACAATCGTCCCAATTTTAAGGTCCCCCATTCGACCCCGGACTTTGAGGTTTACCCGAGCAACTCTCTTGACCTTCTCCCTCACGATTTTGTCACGAACTTTGCCCCAAAGTTTTCCGAGCTCTAAGTGAGCACTTAACATTTGCTCCGCCATTCCCTCGTCTGCCACCGTCTCTGTCCCGTTCCGGCGCCTCGCGCGCAGTCCGAAGAGGATCTCGAACGGCGTAAACCTCGTGGTGGAGTGGATGGAATGATTGTATGCCGCCACTGCCTTCGGCATCGCCTCGTTCGCCTGCAGACCCTTTTCTACCTGATACACCCGCAGGTGGTCACTCAAGGTACTGTGCAACCTTTCGATGCCTCCGCGACTCTTAGGATGTCCTGGGGTGTTGAGATGCCACACGATATCAAGATTTTTCATCTCCGTCCGAACGTTTGCATTATCGAACTCCCTACCCCCATCAGACGAGATTCGGTCCGGTACCCCATAAAACTGGAACCACGTTCGTAATGCCTGTAAGACGGCGTTGGATGATTTGTCTTTTACGGCATACGCCATAGCTACCTTACTGAAGGTTTCTATTGTCGTAACCCACTTATATCCCTTCCAAGTGAACGTGTCAATCTGTAGTTCACTCAGTGGCGTCTCTGCTGTGGGTGTTTATCCTGTTGTCCCTGTGGTGGGTGTCGATCATATTTAGTCTTAAGACATATATCGCACGTTCCTATGATCACTTGGATCGTCTTTTTCATATCCCACCAGAAGTACCGTCGCTGTAATGCTTGCAATGTCTCTTGCGCACCGCGATGGTTCGTCTTCCCTTGATGGTAGGCAAGCGTTACTTCCCGCTGCCGTTCCTCATCACGCAGTGTCTGGACCATAGACAGACAACGAACAAACGATCGATCAATACCCAGTTGTTCTGTTCTCCATAATTTCTTGATCAGATCCCACACTGTCGCGTTGCCGACAAATAGATGGTAGGTCTTCCCTGTTCTGGATGCATCTTTTAATGCCTGGCAAATTTGGTCACCCTTGACACCCGGTTGGGACCAGATTGTCGTAATACTATTCTTGCCATAGTTTTCATAAGTAGCTCGCATCAGGCCGGTCGTTTGCGTCTTCCAAATAATTTGTCGCCGTTTATCGTTAATGATACCCTCGATCGTCTCCATTTCCACCGGACGTTCTCCGGCAGATTCTTCCGCTTCTTGGTGTTCGCTCCCATCGCTATCGTCCCGCGTACCGCGACATCCATCTTCCCCGGGCGCCCATTCCTGGATAAATTGTCTGTGATCCCCGGACGTTTCCCCTTCCTCGACTGCATTTACGGTAATCGCTCGAGATAGCCAGTCCGCCACTACATTGTCCTTCCTTGGTTTGTATACAATTTCCAGGTTGCATTGGGACAAAAACTCCTTCCAGCGTGTCACCCTGGCGGATGATTCCTTAAGCTTCCCCACCCATTGAAGAGGTCTGTGGTCCGTATGTACTCTGAATCTCCGCCCGAAGACGTATGGACGAAAATGATCAATAGCCCTTATGATGCCAAGAAGTTCACGCTCGAGCGCACTGTACCGTGCCTCCGTGTCGGTCAGTCTTCGACTCGCGTACGCCACTGGTCGTTCCCCCCCCCATCTCCCTCCTGCGACAGCACCGCTCCCAATGCATACTCACTTGCGTCGGTGGTGATAGTAAATAGCTTCTCAAAATCGGGAAACGCCAGGATTGGTTCCTCTTGCAGTCGAGCCATGCATTTTCGAAGGTTTTGCTCCATAATAGGTGTAATCACTATCCACGCCCACTTCCGCAGCAGGTTACTGATGGGTACGAGATACTCTGCCATGTCTGGCACAAAACGCCGATAGTAATTTAGTGTACCTAAAAGTCGCCGAATGCCCTTGACGTCTTTCGGCACCGCTATCTTTCGAATTGCGTCGACTTTTGCAGAATCCGGCTGGACTCCCTCCCTCGAGATGGTATGCCCTAAGAAGTTGATCCGATCCTCTCCCAGTGATGATTTTCCCATCGACAATTTTAACCCGAATTCACGCAATCGTCGAAATACCCTCCGGAGATCTTCGATGTGTTCGGATTCTGTTCGGCTGAAGATCAACAGATCGTCCATATAAATCTGGCATACCGCCTCGTCTATCCCCCTCAGGATTTCGTCCATCAATCTCTGGAAAGTAAACGGAGCGTTCTTCAAACCAAATGGCATCCGAGTGAACTCATAGTGCCCCCTCTCGAAAGTAAACGCTGTTTTGTGTTGATCGGTAGCGCTCATTTTGATTTGATGGTACCCTGCTTTCAAATCCAAAGTGCTAAAGATTGTGGCTCCATTCAGTCTGTCGAGAATGTCCTCAAAACGGGGAACCGGATACTTCTCATCCGTTGTGTTTTCATTCAATTTTCTAAAATCGACGACGACTCTATATCTCTCCCCCTCCTCTCCCGGTTTACCCTTCTTTCGTACTGCCCACAGAGGACTATTATAAGGGGATGTGCTATCAACGATTATACCCTGTCGTCTTAAGCTGTCGATTTCTGTCCGGATATGTTGGCGGAGTGCCTGCGGATATCGTCTCTCCTTCACGGACGTTATTCGGTCAGATTTTAATGGGATTTCACGTACTGTCTTCCCCGTTGCCCCAAGCATATCACCCTCCACGTAAAAAATATCTCCGAACTCCCTACGTAAGCTTTCCCTCCAGTCCACAACTTTCTTGACTGCCCCTATCCGCGCACTCCCACCTCTGACGGCCCCCTGACATTGATAAGTAACCCCCCCCCCAACTTGATCCGCCACTCCTTTCCCTTGTTCTCTACAAGCGCGCCTACTCGACCCAATAAGTCACACCCCACTATTATTTCATACTCGCGCGGCATGTACTCCACAATATGTACGTTAATATCGCCTTTTTTTTTCGCCCATTTCTCTAAATTCACGACCGCCTCTCCCGCCACTTTACAGGGCCCGCCCAGGGTAATTAACTTGCACTTACATACCTTGACCTGGAGTGCCCTCTCTCTGCCATACAGCCGCTCCAACGCACCGCGTGACATTATGGCATTGGTGCTTCCTGTATCCACCAAGCACCTCTCTCCCCCCTCGACTCTGATTATTGGCAACTCGCACAGTATCCCTCTCACTGTATTACACTTTAGGGTGCGGTCGCCACTCTGCTGCCACCCTCCTCAGGCTGCCACACGCCGCTCCCATCTTCTCGAAGTAGTCTTCTTTCGCTCATGCTCTCGGCTCCTGTCGCGAGCCGGATCTTCTTCCGTTTCCGACGTTCCTGAAGATTCCTCAGCTGAAGATCCATTACCCCTGGGTGATATATTTCTTCTTTCCCACATCGTTTGCGTATTCACTTCCATGGGTTCGGCCCTATGAACATCTCTCCTCCGATACACGTAAGTGCAATGCCTAGCGATATTCCCTTCCTCACTACACTCGAAACATTTTGTGCGGGGGCACTGTGCCACTAAATGACTCGTCTTCCCGCACCCATGGCATTTTCTCTCTTCTCTGCGGGGTCCGTACCTGGGTCTCGCCGCCCTGAACCTCCTTTCACCTGCCGCTCCCCTATCCCTACCGGTTGGTGTTTCGACTTTTTTCCAATTTGATTTAGGGACCCTGGTTCTCCTGTACACTATCCGGCTCCATTCTCCCTCATCCTCCTGTATCCTCGATTCCTCCTCCCTGGCGCTGGTGTCAATCATGACTCGGGCACATTCGAGGAATGAGCGCTCATTAGGGAATACCTATTTTCTTCCTGTTTCCTTCGCCAACTGTACCTTCAGTATTGGCGTAGGGATGTGGTGACCCCATCGCCCAACCGAAAGGTTGCAATCAACCTCTGGTAGGTGGATCCAGCCCTCCTATCCCCTTTAGCGGGGATAACGCCCCTCTATAGGGGTGGTAGGGGACCACCAGGGATAGTAGACGGCCCACTTTGGGTACGTTTTGCTATCCCGTCTATACTGGACAGCTCTGTCGCGGTACCTCGTAGAGGTGCCTATGCGACGCCGACTTGGACAGCTCTGTCGCGGTACCTCGTAGAGGTGCCTATGCGACGCCGACTTGGACAGCTCTGTCGCGGTACCTCGTAGAGGTGCCTATGCGACGCCGACTTGGACAGCTCTGTCGTGGTACCTCGTAGAGGTGCCTATGCGACGCCTACTCGGACAGCTTTGTCGCGGTACCTCGTAGAGGTGCCTATGCGACGCCTACTTGGACAGCTCTGTCGCGGTATCTCCTAGAGGTGCCTATGCGACGCCTACTTGTACAGCTCTGTCGCGGTACCTCGTAGAGGTGCCTATGCAACGCTTAGTGACACGGACGTAGTAACGCCCCTCTACAGGTGTAGAGGGGACCACCAGGGATAGTAGACGGCCCGTTGTGGGTACGTTTTGCTATCCCGACTTCGAGTCGAGAAACAGGAAATGGATTTGATGGCGCCACCACTACAATGGCAGACACAGCAGAACTGGAAATAGCAGCTGGCTCACCGGCATGGATGAGGGGGAGTATGTAGTGGATACTCGTCCGGCATGTGTCCGACTGAGCCCCCGGCCGGGCTAGCACGCAATTTGGTGCCCACGTCGTCGGAGGCGTGGGAGCCCCGAATCAAGTAAGGGCCTGGAACCTATACAGGGGTTGAGAATTTCCCCCTAACATAGGTATATTCTGGCTCCAGGACGGAACTCCTGGACTCCCCTAGTTGGTAGCTAGGGGATGGGGGTACACCCCGGCGGATAGCCAATTGTGTAAGGGATAAACACAAAATAAGAAATGAATTTAACTATAGAAGAAGCTTTGGAGAGGTCCGACCCGTTTACTGACAGGTCGGATTGGAGGAAGGAACTGAACACAGCTGTGTCAGAGATTCGGAGATACGCTGAACAGAACTTTAGCAAAGAAAAGCATGGGAAGTTCTTCAGCTCGAGATTGGACACTATTACAGAGGCCCATCAGGATATGTATGAAGACTTTGAAGACCAGGCCACGCTCTCGGTCAGGTTCCGCCGTGAAGTGGAATTCATGCTCAGGCAAAAAGATTCCATAAAGCAGCTGGTCCGTGACGCAGTGAAGGAACAGGTAGACGAACTAAAGGAGCTACTCATGAACCGTGGCACTCCTGAGAAGACGGTGTTGAAGGACGCCGAAGCGCAGACGACGGTGGGGCCCTCCTTGGAGGACCTGAATACCGCCAACTGGACTGAGGTGGTGAGACGAGGGGACCTGAGGAAGAACCGGCAGCAGCAGCAGCAGCAGCAGCAGCAGCAGCAGCAGCAGCAACAACCACACCAGCAGTGGCAGCAGCAGCAACACCACCGGCAGCAGCAGCACCAGCAGCAGCACCAGCAGCAGCAGCAGCGACCTTCCCGGCGGCAGCCGGCCCAGCAGATAGAGAGGACCCAGCCGCAGCAGCAGAAGAAAGCGGAAAAGGCTCACATAGTTGAGATCCTGCCCTCGGAAGAGAAACTCCAGCTGTCCCAGCTTGAGCTGCGCAAAGACCTACAGGTCTGCCTCGAGAAGGAAGATCCAGGCCTCAGGGTGAAGACGATTCAGCGGAGGGGAAACTCTTTCTTCCTCCAAATGGACGACTCTGCGCAAGAAGAGAGGATGAGAAGCATCCAAGGTCTCCAGACGAACGGATACGCGATCCAGGAAGGGAATGGACTACGGCGGCCGTGCTTAGAACTGGCAAATGTAGAAGAAGACCTCACTGCCGAGCAGGTAGCGCGAGACGTGTGGCAGAGAAATCGGGAAGATTTCTTCACGGAAGTACAGGAAGAGGACATCGTGAAGTACTTCAACCCGACTTACCGATTACGGAACAAGTCGGTACCATGGGTGAAGTGGGTCATAGAAGTTGACCCTGGCATCTACCAGAAGATTATGAGGAAGGGTTCCCTATACTGTGGGTATAGGTGTTGCCGAGTTCGAGAGCACCTGCAGACCAGCCGGTGTTATAAATGCCACCGCCTCGGACATATCGGGAAGATATGTCAAGAAGACGTCACGTGCAGGCACTGCGGAGAAGACGGTCATCATATGGCAGCCTGTCAGAGATTGGCGACGAGACCTCGGTGTGCAAACTGCATGCGTGCAGGCTACGTGGAGATTGGCCACTCCGTGGCATGGGATGGATGCCCGGTGGTCCAGAAATGGAAGAGGAAGCAGCAGTCGATGACGGACTATGGAGATGTGCCCTAACACGAGATTTAGGAGGTGGAGTAGTGGAAGGAGTGGGAGCAGTAGGAGAAGAAACTGGTAGGTGGATCCAGCCCGCCCACGGCTTTGAGAGGTAAGCCCCCCCCCTCTCTAAGTTGTGGTCGGGAACCACCAGGGATAGTAGGCGGCCCTCCTGCGTTTTACCGGGGTCTCGCTTTGCTATCCCGATGCTTATACCCAGGTGCAGGGAGCCGTTGGCAACGGGTGGTAACTCCCACAGGTCTAGGACCATGGGTACTACGGGAAGTGGTGCAGCCAAGCCACTGCACCACGAGGCGGTACCAGGATCCTCCTTCAGAGGTTGCCTGGAGTTGACGTAGTGGTCTTGTGGTGACGGAGCTCGTTGTGGAACTAGTCTTTGACTAGGAACGTCCAATATAACGTCCTCGCAATATAACGTTGTTTGACGTACACAGTTAAGGCTAACGCTAGGTATGTGTCAAACAAAACACGTTCTTCTATTGTACCTTCAGTATAGTAGACAGAAATCCCATTCTGCCCTCTACCTCTTCGATGCTCATTGTCTCTCTCATTTTCTCCATTATTTGATTATAACGGGTTAGAAGAACTGCGGCATATTGGCCGCTACTCTGCCTTGATGATTTTGTTTCCCGGAACATCTGGAAAATATCTTCTTCGGGCGTCCATCGCCCTCCTCCATATGCTTTCTTTAGCCGCATCTTCACCGTCTCCCACGACGTCTCCTCATCCGCTTGGATCTGGTTGAGAATCCTTCTCTTGACCCGACATATCAGGGCCGCTCTTAGTGACTCGGCATCCCTGGGGTCCAGAAGATTTTCCTCCGATTTTGCTAGGATTAAGGCAGTGAGGCGATCTCCTCCCTTCAGAAAGTGGTTGAGTTCTCCTAATTCGCCAGTGAACCATTCCAGCTCTGAAATTGCATTTCTCAGATCTTGAGTGTTCATTGCTTTCACTCTCATCAACGCAAGAGCTTCTGGCAAAACACCCACCCTTCTCGTTGCTACATGTTCCGCGCCATCCACTAAGTTCAGAACAGGTGGTCGTAGCACGCCTCCTTCCGCCATTCTTTCTTCAATTTTTATTTAACACGGCAAAAAGGAGAAGAGAAGAAAAAAAAATTGAACAGACGTCGCTTACTTTTCTTTCCACACCACGAGTTCACGGGTTTCGGCACCAGTTAATGCTTACCGGCTTTAGAATTCAAAAACAAAGGGAAAAAAGGTACAGAGAAACAACACGCTTGAAAGTTAGAACTAGACTGTTTATTTCGAGCCTATAACCCTGTATATTTACATTCGGGATGTTTACATCCCGACGTTCGGGGATTAAGGTTGAGTACTGTTGCTGCCCGGAGCTTAACTTATCATTACCATACCATAAGTCATACCAGTGTAAATATTGTAAACAATAAAAGACGCAGCTGCAATAAACTAGGCAGAGGCCCTTGAAGGGAGAGTCAGGTAGCGGCTAGGAGGCTGGGTGGGTCCTGGTCTAGAACAAGCAATTGTCACCGCAGCCCTGCGGTGTGGTTGGTCAGAATAACACCCCAGATCATTGGCTACTTGGGGCTATATATACCCCCTAGTTTTAGCCGATAATTCATGCAGCTGCACTGATGTTTCTAGATTTGGCCTTCTGGAAACCTCTGCATCTCTCTTCTTAACCTCGCTATATTTTAGTCTGGCGTTTTAAGACCCAACACTTTCCTAGCGGGATTCTCTGCCTTCGTCTCGCTAAAACTAGCACCTCCTTGGGAGAGACCTCTCCCTCGTGGACTCCGGTTGCCGTGGCCCTACAAACTTTATCTAGTAGTGTCTCTTAAGGCAATCCAGTCTGTCTCTCTCCGGTTGACACTCGCCTTTGGGATCCAGGCTGTTTTCGCCTACCCTCTGATATCGAGTGTGAATTCGTGGTCATCCCAAGACCACATAAACTACCTACACTACCTACCTACCTATACCTCTTCTCCTGATCATAGTGCACTGTCGGGGCACATTCCTATCAAATATGAAGTCAGAGAGTACAGTATTAAGACCCGTCATGAAGCAATTGTCCAGGTTATAGCCTAATTAGCCCTCACTTCGTCACCAGGGCTAGGGTAACCAGGAACCCCCTCGTGACGACCCGACAAGTGTTATTAAGAATAATTAGTATGTTAGTGTTTAATTTATAAACTCAATTTACCTCATTATTCAATAGCTAAATAAGCAACTTTCGTTAATGTATAATATAATAAATTTTGTAGTTATGAAAGTCTGCTTAGTGTTTGGTCCTGGTCATAATTAATGAATAGACAAGAATAATATTAATGAATATTGTATGAAAGTTTAAATGGTTGAGTTGATATGAATAAGTTGATAAGAAGAGGTATATTGTATATACAGAGGGGTCCCAAAAAATGTATCCACTGTTTAAAAGTCCATAACTTGCAAACTAATTGACAGAGTTGTCTCATTTTTGGTAGTGTGATAGTTTGTAGTTCCGGCAATCGCCATACAAGCGTTGTATTGCGTTGTTTTGTTTTGTCAGATGACAGTCGCCAGATAGTTAGTGTTTTATTGTTAGTTGTACCTTGTTACTTGAGTAAACATGGCTGGCGTTAGGCTTACATTTGATGAAAGGAAGTCTGTTTAAAGTGGTATTTTAAGTACGAAAACATTAATGAGGTTCAACGGCAATGGCGAAATGTGTATCAAACAAAGCCACCGACACGTTTAACGATTCGTCGCAATCGAGACAAATTTGAAGCCGAAGGCTGTGTTAAAGATGTACGCAAACAGGAATATTTTACTTTCAACAAGATGGTGCCCCAGTCCACTACCACAATCGTGTTAGGGCTTATCTCGACGAAAATCTACCAGGAAGATGGATAGGCAGTAGAGGTGCCGTAGAGTATCCACCATGTTCCCCAGACTTAACTCCTCTGGACTTTTACCTGTGGGGAACACTTAAGGACGTCGTTTATCGACAAAAGCCACGCACATTGGATGAACTTCGAGAATCCATCGTACATTCATGTGCAAATATCCAACTGAACACGTTGCAGTCAGTAGTTCGTGCTGCAGTTCGGCGGCATCGTTTGTGTGTGGATGTTAATGGTGACCATTTCGAACACCTACAGTGATATCTTTAAGTTGGACTTTAAGCTACACTTTCACCAAAAATGAGACAACGCCGTCAGTTAGTTTGCAAGTTATGGACTGTTAACCAATGGATACATATTTTTGGACCCCTCTGTATATATACATACAAGCCTTCTCTATTAAATTTCGAGTGGCATAGGAATCACAAATACTGGAACAGACAGAGGTACAGGCTGTTTTTTTTTTTCGAAGCCAGATAACTGTGAAGACATTAGTCTTTTGATAAAATATTTATTAATTATTTGTTAATCAATTGAATATTTCAAAAAGTTTGATGGTGTAACCACAAATGGTTTCCCAGAAGGCCATCTGATAATATAGAGAGTTTAAACTGCTACAAGCTAACATGACCAACTAATGCTATTCTATGCTAAAGGATTTCTCATACCCAGTCCCACAATCCTAGTGACCATTCCAAACAAATTTACTATCGTTTTGTGAATATTTGAAATTGGATTCTATCGGGCATGGGATTCAGTTGGTAATCCGTTGCGGAGAAGAATTTAGAATATTTTCAATAGAACCCTTTCTTGTTAAACAGAGACTTTTTCCATTGCCGAGTTGAAATTCCTCCTCGGGCCGCCCGGGGTCAAGACTCGCCTAGGATGGCTATGAATTTCTTCTAAATTGGCTGGTAAGTATGTAGGAGGGAGAGAACTCAAGCACAAAGAGATCTCCTCTGTTATATTAATATCGGCTGTTCTTCCCCTCCCTCGACGGAAAAAACTCAACTCGGGGGATTCTTTAGAGTTCAACTGCTTTGCCGGCTCTACTTTATTGCGTCTTATTACTTATCTGTGCGCACGATTCTTTCGTCCTTAAGTGGGCAAGGCTCTTATTGTAGGGGCATCTGCACATTTATTGTAAAAACAAACAAGGCAAGCTTGTATTTCTTAACGGAAAAACATAGCTTGGTCTTTTTTATTAAGATGGGCTTTAAACATAAATTAATAGCTAAAATCTCATTCAAGGTGGGTATAATATATTACAAAGAAATGTATTGGCAACTAGTTTATTTATAATCAAGAGTTATTATTTTTTTTGAGTAAGTATTGCCAATAAAATAATTATTATATAGAATATATAAAAGACACTAATTATAAATCTATGATCCCTGCACATGACTACCACAGAGCTGAATGCGTTATCATTAGTTTTATAATGCTAAGAGCAAGTTGAAGGGGCTTGAGCAGAAATGTACACTTCATGGAAGTCACTGATGGTTCCCTGTTATTTTAAAGTAATAAAGTATCATAATTCCCTGGATAGTTGGATCTGAAACAGCAGGATGAGTTGATTATGTGTAAGTATGTAAGAATTAATTTATAATAAGGAATTTGGCATGTAACACCCCCCACTCAAAATTACTCACAAATATTTGTATAATTTTAACCGATTAATGGCACTTAGTCATGTTTTAAAGCTATTATAAATTACCTACCATATAAAATGTCAGGTCCCTATTTTGAACATGTAACTTACATAGCATGGACGGACAGACAGACCAAAATATTGACTGGGGAGAATACAAAATTTATAATTTTGTCAAATGTAATTATCAGCAGTTTTATAATGCTGTGAACAAGTAGAAGGGGTAGGGCAGAACTGTATACTCGCCTCGTGACTTCACGGAAGTCGCTGATGGTTCCCTGTTATTTTTAAGTAAGCAGCCACATCCTTCCAAGACCTCCTTGGAGTAGTCCCAGAATCTTATACATATCTGTCTCAGCTTTAGCCCCTGACCCCTCTTGTGCCTAGACATTCCACCCAACCCTCCTCTACAAAGATTATTTAACTAAAGATATTTACTGTAAACAAAAACCCATATCCATTGTTATTTTTTTCAAAATGGCCTCTTCTTTAGGAAGAATAGTTATTAAGACGGTGCTGTTAAACTGAGAAAATTAAATTTATCTAAACTCCCATGAGCCCAATCCAATCCCTCACAACATTTAACTTGATATCTAGGAGGTGGGGAATTATAAACTGCACGGAAATTCCGTGCCTTGAATTCTTGTTAGGAGCTAAATTAGAATTTACAAGACCTTCTCTGCCAGGTTCGCTAATGGGTGGGGATTGTATAAAATGCAATTTGGCCCCTTAAGAGACAACTGTCAAGTAATTTTGTGTTAGATACAAGATAGTTCGAGGAAGTTTAGCAAAACAGTGGCTGTCGATAAATTAGAGAAGGCTAAAAAGTACGGCACTAGCTAGCTAGCTTTATGCTCTACACCGCACTTTTCTGTCTCTGAGCTGTCCAATGGGACAGGCGTGGACCAAGGACATAGAAATCCACTTTATTCTAAAAATAATTTTACTAATGCGGTTGTTCAAATGATTTACTTATTATGAATATTAATACACAAATATAATTCGTAAACAGTTAATTTACAATATAATACTATAATATCTGTAGATTTAGTTATTAACAAGTCTTGTCCACTAGTTTCTTTTAGTTCCATTCCTCTCCCTGTATCCGAGACAGTACGGTACTTAGGCTTCCATCTTGACAAACGACTGACCTGGAACCCACATACGAGGCTAAAAAGACAAGAACTAAACAGACGCTTTGGACAACTATACAGACTACTTCAAAGGACATCCTATCTCTCAATAGAAAATAAATTACTAAACTACAAAGTTATATTTAAGCCAATTTAGACATACGGACTAGAGCTATGGGCGACAGCAAAAAAGTCGTATCCAACCCTTTCAATCAAAATTCATGAGTACAATAGTAAATGCCAATTATTACGTCAGCAACAAAACCCTTCATAACGATCTTAATATACCCTAAATTCTTGAACTAATCCCTTCCAAGTTCATAAAATTTCATAGTAACCTATCCAACCACCATAATCCCCTAGCACAGTCATTACACTGCACCACTCATCCCTATAATCCTCTTCGGAGACTAAACCGGCAGTGGCCTCGTGGCCTGCTATAAATGCGTGACAGTGGCAGTCCTGGCAATGGCCAGTTTCTCCAATCATGTCCTGAGCGTCTGTGGCTCTCGTGCTCTTTGTCAGCCTCCAGTGGCTCGTATCCGGTATTTCTCTTTCGAATGCGAGGGAGGTGACAACCTGTGGATTTGGGAGGCCTCTGGGCTGTTTGTAAATACTGTATAAACTGTATGATTACTTATTGCCTAATGAGGAAGATTGTAATTTCATCAAATTATAAAGTTGTTATAAAAAAAGATTTAGTTATTAATCGAAAATATTAGTAAACAGTGCTGTCATATATAAGCTGTCAGTCAGTATACAGCATAAAAAATTAAATATGTATAGCGATGATGGATCAAGCCAAGGAAGTACAATTGTTGAAAAATTCCAGTTTTAGTTCGGGGAATATTTTCTTCGCATCCTTACCACACTACTTTCATTAGTAACGATCAAGGCGTTTATTCAACATCTAAACATTATCCTTTCGCACGAAATGCGTCTAGTAATAAGATAATTTCGCGTCAGCGTCGATTTTGATTGCCCAGAGTTTAAATATTAATTCACAGTTATTCTCTGATGCTGCTTGATAAATTAAAAATGAACTTATTACTTATTAACTTACGTATTTAATTGGGTTTCTTAGTTTTAACGCTAGTATCAGCTGACCGTTACAGAAATGGGTGGTAATATTTTGTCTCTCTAAAGTACATTTGAATAAATATACCTTAGGACGCAGTAGGCGACTGCTGAGACTCCAGGCGAAAAGAGGGGGGGCGGGGGGGGGGGGGCAAAATGTCATGATTCTACTGGGCCTGGCGAACTTTACGCCAGCGTAACTTCCGGTTGCGTTGAGTCGGGACATTTAAAGCTGAATTTGAATGTTGGGTAAGAATCTGAATTGGCACAATTTCATATGATTGCTCAAGCACACTCTGTCATTTAAATATTCATAATGAAGATACTATAATTTGTCATACCATAAAAATTGACATTTTCAATAGTTAAATAATCTTTGCAGAGGAGAGTCTTTTAAAATAAAATAAATAAAAACTTTATTATGAAGTACAAGCAAAACACTGGTATATACAAATATTAAGAGTTACCTTACTACATACTGGGTGGAATGTTTTTTTTTTTTCAAAACCCCTTTATTTAAACATTTTTACAAACAAATGAACCAATTGACAGATTAATTAAGGGTCTTTTTCCTGCATAGCCTAACATGGATTTGAAGGAGGGTAAAAAATAAAAAAACAATTATCGTTTTAAAGTTAAAATTTACAAAATCAATAGACTGGACTAGGTGTTGGGGCTCACCTTTTACGAATTTGGGAAAACTTACATACTAAAACTTGGAACTAAAATCTAATAGACTAAAGCGATCCTGCTTCGACTGCGTTCTGCCGTTGATAGGAGAACGGAGCGGGGGTTATCGTGATAAACACCGGGTTTTTAAGGTATTGCAGGGAGTCGAAGAATTTGATATGTCTACGTTGAATGAATTAAATAAAATGAATAAACAGTAGGTAGAGCAAAGACCTCGTGAAGCTCGCTAGGGTCTGGGGCTAAAGCTGAGACATATATGTAGAATAAAACATATATATATAAATGTATAAGGAAAGAATAAGATTCTGGGAAGTAGGGAGGTCTTGGAGGGATGCGGTCGCTTACTTAAAAATAACAGGGAACCATCAGTGACTTCCATGAAGTCAATAGGCAGGTATACAGTTCTGCTCAAGTCCCTTCTACTTATAGCATTATAAAACTGTTGATAATTACATTTGACAAAATTATAAATATTTGTATTCTACCCAGTTGGTCAATATTTTGGTCTGTCTGTCCGTCCATGCTTTGTAAGTAATGTGTTCAAGATAGGGACCTTAAATTTTATATGGCAGCTAATTTATTATAGCTATAAAACATTACTCGGTGCCAAATTAAATATTTGTGACTAATTTTGAGTGGGGATGTCACATGTCTACTTCCTTTTATAAATTAATTCTTACATACTTACACATAATCACCTCCTGTGAACAGAATCCTGCTGTTTCAGATCCAACTATCCAGGGAATTATGATACTAGAGAGGAAGGTATACAGTTCTGCTCACGACCCTTCCACTTGTACTGCATTACAAAACTAATGAAATAGCATTATTTTTTCTGGAAAAATGTCTTCATATACGGGCACAATATGACAGAATAGTCCTGTGGGATTTTATTCCAGAGTAACTTCGGATTGCATGTTAACGTTTGTTTATCCCAACGACATTCGGCTGGGCTAAAGCAAAGAAGTAAACATTGAGCAATGAGTTAACCGTAGGATACCTTAGACTTTCCCTACAAACCGCTTCAACTCTACCCTCTCTAGTTCAGGTATAATCAAGCGGCCCTATTTAAGCTCTGTAGAACACCGATCCTCAGCTCATTTCTCAAACCCTTACCTACAGATCATACCATAGTGAACTGTCTTTATTGTTGTGAGATCTTTAATTCTGTCCAAAGTGACTCCATCTCAAACTACGCTACAAGTAATACTGGGTTAAACAATCGTCTCACTTGACGAGCTGGGTAACCATTGAAGCATACCCTTCATAGGGTAATTTATTGCCGGTTGAAGTATTCTATGTACTTCATTCCAATTCACAATCCAACACGAGAGCTCAGTGTACAGGAAAATAAAATCCCGATTTGTAAAGCTCATTTCTTAAAATTAATAAACGAACTGAAATTAACTATTCCAGTAAGTCTTCGAAATAAGCATTATATTTAATAAACGGATTAAGCACCCTCCACTTAAAATCCTAGGAACACTCGAGGGAAAACTGCTTACTTTCTCAGAACTTGTTTTTCTTCCCCCTCAGAATTGTTAACAAAGTCTTTTAGTCTATTCCAAGAAAAGTCTTTCATGCGCCTTGTGAGATTTAATGCTATTCAGTGGATGTATAATACTCAGGATAAATCTCTTTAACATAGATCTTTTAAACGAAGATTCTAATATTATTATTTTGTTTAATTCAACAATTATATTTAGTTGGAGCTACTAAAAATAGCAACAGCTCTCCCACCGATCAAAGTATTTTTTATATGTGGGAGCTTTACATATTTTAGAATAACGTAGAAATAATAAAGATAATAGATACATAATGGTATGAATGAGATCATTTATCTGTATTATTATTGCCTTATAAAGGCAGATTGTAATTATTGCACAATAAAGATTGTTATATATATATATATATATATATATATATATATATATATATATATATATATATTATTATTAATTCCTTTATTGTGCAATTATTACAATCTGCCTTTTATAAGGCAATAAGTAATTAAGATATATGCTCTCATTCATACAATATTTACAGTTCATCATTCACTCGCTCATTCATACAATATTTACAGTTCATCATTCACTCACTCATTCATACAATATTTACAGACAGCCCAGAGACCCCCCAAATCCACCGCAAAGAGAAAGCGGAGTCCTGGGAAGTCCCCCACGCTCCTCCGTCAGCCGCGTCACTGGATACTAGCCAGTGGAGGCTGACCAAGAGCGCGAGAGCCACAGACGCTCAGGACATGATTGGAGAGACTGGCCATTGCCAGGACTCCCACTGTCACGTGTTTATAGCAGGTCACGAGGCCACTGCCGTTTCAGTCTCCGAGGAGGATTATAGGGATGAGTGGCGCAGTGCATTGACTGTGCTACAGGATTAGGGTGGTTGGAAAGGCTACTGTGGAATTTCGTAAACTTGGAAGGGATGAGTTCTAGAATGTAGGGTATATTAAGGTCGTTATGAAGGGTTTTGTTGCTGACATAATAAGGGGCATTTACTATTGTTCTCAGGACTTTTGATTGAAAGGATTGGATACGCTTGATGTTAGACTTTTTTGCTGTCCCCCATAGCTCTATTCCGTATGTCCAGATTGGTTTAAGTATAACTTTGTAGATTAGTAGTTTATTTTCTATTGAGAGATGGGATGTCCTTTGAAGTAGTCTGTACAGTTGTCCAAAGCGTCTGTTTAGTTCTTGTCTTTTTAGTCTCGTATGTGGGTTCCAGGTCAGTCGTTTGTCAAGATGGAAGCCTAAGTACCGTACTGTCTCGGATACAGGGAGAGGAATAGAATTAAAATAAACTAGTGGACCAGACTTGCGACAAAGGGTGAAGGTAATGTGGGAGCATTTTGCTTCATTAACTTTGATCCGCCATTGATTGCACCAATACTCGATCTCGTCAAGGTGTTTTTGAAGGTTATGGGATGCTATGTCGGGGTCTGGATGGGATGACAAGACTGCAGTGTCATCTGCAAATGTGGCCAAGAAGGTATTGGGAGTAGAGGGGACATCAGCGGTGTATAGGTTATAGAGGATGGGGCCCAGGACACTGCCCTGTGGAACTCCTGCACTTATGGGATAGTAGTTAGAGTATTCTAAACAACAGCGGACTTGGAAGAAGCGGTTTGAAAGGTAGGACTGTAGGATTAGGAAAAGGGTCTGTGGTAAATATCTTTTGAGCTTGTAGAGCAAACCTGCGTGCCAAACCCTGATAAAAAAAAAAAAAAAAAAAAAAAAAAAAAAAAAAAAAAAAAAAAAAAAAAAAAAAAAAAGATACATAAACTTTTAAAAATCGAAATCAAAGAGAAAGCATGTCTCCAATTGTAACGCACATATCTGTTATTCAAGTGAATAAGGAGCCATTATTTAACTTTAAGAATGGTGGTATACCCACCGAAAGCAGCAGACCCCCCCCCCCTTTCTGGAATCGATAGCTATATAATGCTAATATTATATATAATGCTAATATTATATATAATGCTAATATTATATATAATGCTAATATTATATATAATGCTAAGAGTAAAAGCAAGCCCCTTCTAGTGTTTACCTGCCTATTGACTTCATGGAAATCACTGATGGCTCCTGTTATTTTTAAGTAAGCAGCCGCATCCTTCCTAGACTAGCTCCCTATTCCCGGAACTACCCTTCTCTTACGAGGTGTCTCAGCTTTAGCCCCAGACCACAGTTGTTCCCGAAACACCTAAACATCCCAACTAGAATGTAGTAGCATAACTCTTAATATTTGTGTATACCAGTGTTTTACTTGTACTTCATAATAAAGATTTTCTTTTTAAAATACTTTCCTCTACAAAGATTATTTAACTTATGATGACTAGGATATATCCTTATAATTCCCAATCTCCTCAATCCATCTGATTGAGGGGTCTTCGAGGCTGCAAACTTATCTTCCTACATCGTTCCTCTTATCCTGACAAAACTCCTGATGACTGTTGCCACTCTATCCGCTAGATACTCCGTGCGGGGCTTAATGTCTGTTTCTTTCCCACTCTCGCTCCCAAGTATGTTATCTCAGCGCGCCCAGCTTGACGTGGCGTTCTCCTTTATCCAATCGGATCGGGTGGGTCCATCTTTCCTCTCACTAGAATGGTGGTTGTCTTTTCAACAGCCATGGTCATCTTCCTTTGAAGCGTACCACCACACGCTGTCAAAAATGGAGACGTGCAATGTCAATGATAACATACTTGGAGCATGTTCTCCTCACGAAGTGTCCAAGGCATGAGCCAGCAGCGGCCTTACAGGAACCATACCTCCTCGGGTGGTCCGCTCTTTTAAAAACGGCATACATAAGCCGCTCCAGGACTACTGGGGGGCAGTTACGGTCAGACCAGAAATATGTGTATATTTATTGATATAAATACCCCACAACCACATAAGAAAGAAACAGGATATAGATGTTTTTCCCAAAACTAGAGAAGAATTAATTTCGGTGACGGGTCATTTTCTGAAGTTTCCATGAGAATTGACAATTGGCACTATAATTGAAAACCCAACAACATTGACATTTTGTGTTTCTTCCTATGAGTTGGGGATTATTAAAGATATTGTTTTTAAGTTGGTTATTTTTGTGAATTTCTCAATGAACTAGTATAGTTTCTATTGAAGTATACTTTACTTTAAAAAAAAACAAAAAAACGTTCAATTCTTCGAACCATAGTTAACTATGACTTGTGGATTCATAACAATTCTTAGTTAGTTATATAATGCTAAGAATATTGTAATCCTAATATTATATATAAGGGTAAAAGCCCCTTCTAGTGTATACTGCCTCGGGACTTCATGGAAGTCACTGGTGTTTCTTGTTATTTTTAAGTAAGCGACCGCATCTCTCCGGATTCCTCAAACAACCCTTCTCGTGTTCACATATGTCTCAGTTTTAGTTCCAGTCCCCACTTGTTTCTCAGACACCTCCCAGACCCAGTACGCAGGTGGTCTGAAAAGTTTCCGACCTCAACATGAAGATGCTAATAAAATAAATAAAACCTAGTGAAATAAAAGCTTTGTTAGGTCGGAAACTTTTCAGACCACCCTCGTATGTAGTATCATAACTCTTACATTGTAAGATGCTTTATAATAAAGCATTTCTTTCTTTTCTTTTAAAATACTCTCCTCTACAAAGATTATTTAACTGTTCATAGTTCATTCGAACTAGTTCGTTCATTTAATTTTTACTGTGTCACTCTGGTCCTCTGGACTTTGTGCCGGCGTGACACAGTCTAGTAGAGATCTGCTTCTGGATTTGAGTTTGGCAATATATTGGAAAATGAAATTGGTTAAAATCTGTAGATCATTTTATTATTATAACATACAGGACTTTTAATTATTTGAAAAAACTTCTATTACAATTTGTTATTTTCCAGCTCCCTGCATGTCACGAACCCGAGAGTCCCTTTGACATGTATAATTGGTGCAGCCAATCTACCAATACAGCTTCCCAGAACTGTGAAATGTCGTGACGGTTCCAAGGTTCGTCGCGTGCAAGATATATTATTGAATACCACCGCCGCTCCGTCCGTCAGAAGATCGACAATTTGCCGTTCAGTTCTTGGTAGCGGGTCGTCGGCCCATGGTGCAATAGTATTCTCGTGAAGCAATGAGCATAGTTTGCGGTTTGGGTAGGAACGACTGCCGCATTTGGAGCGGCAATTGCGCATAAATCTGTTCCTGGGATTATGAACCTTGGTATAATCCGTACCGTGGAATGTTCATTAAACAATTTTAGCCCATGGATCGCTTTAATAATGTCTTTACTAGGTTAGGTTATAGATTGTGCGTTCTTATTAATAAATTATTTTTTGGTCATTTTTTTTGTTGTAAATTATAATTTACTTATCACGGATTACTGTGCAGTAAAACCTCGATTATCCGGGGTAACGACAGGTAGAGCATACAAGAATAATCAAAAAACACCTAGCTAACTTTGATGCAAATTTTCAACTCAAAACTGTATTTTTTTTTCAAAAAGTACATATGTAGGAACTTAAATAAAAAAAAATACACACTTAGCTTAGTTATAATGTGTTGTAGTATGTTATCAGCTTTTGTTTTTTACGCTCAGATATAATTTTTCTAACCACGGCTCTTATGCTTCTTAAATATATATCCTAAGTGCCTAGACTCTCGCAAGTGAAAGTCAATTATTACAGTGAGCTCTTCGAACCCTTGACCATTCTTGGCAATTATATCCACTGAACCATATAACCTCTGTTTACTTTATTGAAATCAGAAATTGCTTCTACCATCTCAAGAGATGTTTCAATGGGCATAGGAGGTGCGCGATTGAGTTGGGATTCTAGCTCCGGTCAACAGACCTTAGTTTTGTTCTTTGTCCTAATTCAGAAAATGGCCGTCTTCCCAAAATCAGGGCTGCCTCTCCTGTATCACTTTCCTCCTCCAGATGGTTTCCTTCCCCTTCTGGACGAAGTAGTTCTCTTCTGTACTGGCCAGCGACGGCAGATCGAACTCGCTGTACGTTTTTAAAGATCGGAGGAGCCGATCTCTCGCGGGTTCCAGGGCTCGACAGAAGAGCACATATTTCGCTGCGTCCTCTTCTGTGTCCTCTTCTCCAAAGTATCGGCAATGCAGATCTTTAGCTCCATGCGCTGGGATAGAAATCCGTCGTGTCCTGTTAGCATTTGCGAACTCTAGAGGCCATGGGAAATTCATCTCGCCCTCAGCCTGTCTCCAACGACGCTGAAATACTCTCTCTTCTTCGTAGCGCTGGTCCACCCGGTGTCCACGCCTCATAAATCTATTCACCGAGGAGGGCCTTCCACCTCATCGTACATTCTTTTATGTGCAGGGGGTGGAAACCCTTCTACCTGTCCATTCTTCACTGTCGTTCCAGGAGGACCGATTATTTAACTTTAGATAGTAACTAACCTTTTTCTTTAAAGAAAATGTTTGTTTTCTTGACATTCTTGGTTCGAACTGCCGATTTTCTTCTGATTCGCCGAGAGCGTTTGGTTTATTCATTCAGTTGGTCAGTGACGATAACGGGCTGAACGAGCAGCCATCGGTTCAATACATTTTGCCAGAACTAATCTCGAACTACGTGCCCCCCCCCCTTATCCCAAACCCAATTAAAGCCCCAATCGGACTGCCGGTTTTCATTTGCACCCTCCGGTAGCGACTGGAAGTTATCTTCCGCTCATCTCTGCTTCTGCTCAACTGGTCTTGGACAGTGCGCTAAATTAGTTTCGAAATAGTTCTGAAACGTCAAGTTCTCTCGGCCGGAACTACAAGTGGCGGTGAAATGAAAACCATTTCGTCTCCTCTGGCTGTCGAATCTATTTAGCCACGTTTGATTAGAAATAGTCGCAATCAAAGTAGAGGGATATATAAACTAATGATTATTTGATTTCGATTAGCAACTATCGAATAGAAATTAATACCCGAAAGTAGAGGCCTTCTATTATTAAACAGCTTTATTATGTTAAAATTACAATCTGCCTTATTGGGCAATAAGTTATTGTGATTCATTCATACCATATTTACAATTTTCATTCACTCTGTCATTTATACAGCCCGGAGACCTCCCAACTTCACATGGTTGTCACCTCCCTTGCATGAGAAACAGGAAGCGGAGTCTATGGAAGTCCCCCACGCTCCTCCGCCGGCCGCGTCACCGGAGACTAGCTAGTGGAGGCTGACAAAGAACCACACACGCTCAGGACATGATTGGAGAAACTGGGCATTGCCAGGACTGCCACTGTCACTTATTCATAGCAGATCACGAGGCCACTGCGCTTCAGTCTCCAAGGAGGATTATAGGGATGAGTGGTGCAGTGTAATGACTGTGCTAGGGGATTAGGGTGGTTGGATAGGTTACTATGGAATTTCATGAACTTGGAAGGGATGAGTTCGAGAATGTAAGGGAGAGAATAGTTACACTTACATAATAAAAAATATATAATCTGCTACTTACAAACTCGTTCATTAAGTGGTTCGTTATTATTTGATGTTTTAACAGTTTTGATGACGAAATCAAATGGGAAAAGGCAGGGCCTCAAAAGTAAGAACTTTTTAAGAACTTTTTAAAGCAAAATATTATAATTTTGCGCCTAACAATCGATTTTTGAGACATCAAAACGCCATTTTAAAATCCTTAATTACAAAGTGCACCAACATATTGCTGCTCGCTGCTCAGCCTACTGTTTTTAGAACCACAGTCCACCACGGAAACCCTCAAAATGTCCGTTTTTAATATCTTCCAATCTATCAACCAATAAGCAAAAATAAATAAAACATTATATAAATAAAATTGAAACATCATTGTATTCTCTTATAAAAATATTTAAAAAAAAGCAATATAATTTATTAAAAATTACTTAGACATAAACTAAAATATAGTTAGTGACATAAAAGATGTCCTTTTTATTCCACATTTTATATTATCAAGTTTAGTAAGAATTCGTCAACAGTTAAATAATCTTTGTAGACGAGAGTCTTTTAAAAGAAAAGCTGTATTATGAAGTACGAGCAAAACACTGGTATATACAAATATTATACGTTACTACATACTGGGTGGAATGTCTAGGAACAAGTGGGGTCTAGAGCTAAAGCTGAGACATATATGTATAAGAAAAGGATAAGATTCTGGGAAGTGGAGAGGGTTGCTTACTTAAAAATAAGAAGAACCATCAGTGAGTTCCATGAAGTCACGAGGCAGGTATACAGTTCTGCTCAAGCCGCTTCTAGTTTTAGTATTATATATAATATTCTTAGCATTATAAAACTGACGAAAACTGTTTTTGAATTTAATAAAAAAAAAATTAAATTAATTTAAAGAAAGAATGGTTTCATAATTGGGTTAGTTATTGCTATGGGTTATTTAAAATAAAATAAGAAAAAGGTTTGCAAGATATTTTAAGTCTTCTTCCAACGATAGGTTACTGTGAAACTGAGTCGGTGGAAGAGGGATAAGCCGTCGTTTGTTTGCAAAACCATGGATCTATAGATTGTGACAATCGACGGATCTATAGATTGTGACAATCCACGGATCTATAGATTGTGACAATCCACGGATCTATAGATTGTGAAAAATCGACGGATCTATAGATTGTGACAATCGACGGATCTATAGATTGTGACAATCCACGGATCTATAGATTGTGACAATCCACGGATCTATAGATTGTGAAAATCGACGGATCTATAGATTGTGACAATCCACGGATCTATAGATTGTGACAATCCACGGATCTATAGATTGTGACAATCGACAATATGTTATCCCTCGCGAGAAGCAAATGACCGAATATCCGATTTTAGTATTCACAATTACCTGTAATTAATATACACAATACCTTTACCATGGTAACCTGTAATATTCCCAAGCTATATTCCACCTCTGCCATTGCTCACTAGGTAGAAATCTATACTTGCTCTAACGAACCCACAACAGCCCGCTTCGTATAAGGGTGTGCCTAATGAAGTGGGTATTGCTAAATACCCAAGGGTTCGTCGGTGCGGACGATCGCTTCCTGTTTAATGTGCTAATGGGTAGCTGACCCTTCACATTTAACCGAGGCCGTTAATTAAGAAGGCATAGTAAGTGAAAAATGGGACCTTTTTCTAAGGTTGTCAATGATTCATTAGGCTTCAATTGGTATTGCGCTTAGGACTGGTGGGGTCCTAGCCCTCAGCGGAAAAAAATGATTTAGAGATATTTTGATCTGTTTTTTCAGCTAACTTTAAATGTTAGTTAATTAACTAACAAGTTGAATAAAAGTTACCTTTAGAATTAAGGAAAGAGTGGAGGACAAATGGCATAAAACGTAGAATCAAGTCAAGTCAAATAAGAAATTTCCCGAGATTGCTCGAGTTACTCAGAGAAATTTTTCCCATAGCATTCTGAAATGATTCCCGATATTTTGCATCCCGCCCAATAACGAACCCCCAACGATCAATTCAGTTACATAGTAATCTTTCGAAAATAAAAACAATTAAAATACTCTGCGAACTTTCTTTACTTATATTTAAATTTTTTTGCTAACCCTATTTATTGAAACAATTCTATATTTAAAGCGATTACATTGTTGGCTATACTAATTTAAAAATTAGAAAAAAAAATTATTTACGGGCTCTTACAAAACTTGACGATATTGAATTGTGAAATAAAAAGGACGGGTCTTTTTGTTAATATGGGTCCCACTATCTCGGATAGATGGAGATGCAACCTGAGAGGCTGCAAAGAAACCTTTGGATTGAGAAAAGGAACATTTTTGGAAAACACTAATTTGCCATTTAATAAATTTGTTATTTTGCTATACTACTGTACAAAAGAATATACATCTACTAAATTTTGTCAAGAGGAACTAAGATTAGCAACCGATACTATTACAGATTGGAAAAATATCTTTAGAGAAGATTGTGCAGATCATTTGTTGAAAAATTTCAGAAAGATCGGAGGGCCAGGGAAAACAGTTGAAATAGTCGAATCTAGTTTTTCTCGGGACAAAAATCACGTTGGTAGAATTTATCCTAATCAATGGGTCTTCCGAGGTGTTTGTCCGGGAAGATAAGCAATGCTTCACGTATTGCGTGCCAGACCGCACATCGAAAACACTACTGAAAACAATATCAGAATGTATTCACTCCAATACAACCATTATATCTGACTTGTGGGCATCCAACGCCCGCATTATTAACATACCAGGAATGAATTACCAGCATTGTACTGTGAATCGTTCAAAATATTTCCTACTACCACAAGTAGCCACACACAACGAATATAACCGTTACGGGGACAAGCAAAGGCTAGAAACAAAAAAAGAACATGGTACAAGAAGAAGTTTGATAGACTCATATTTGGGTGAATTTTTATGGCGGAACAGAAATAACGGTAATAATTTGTTCAATCAATTAATAAATGACATTGTTAATTTTTGGCCACCAGAATATATACGTTCAAAGACTAAAACCTCTTTTGCTAAACACGCGCCTTTCACTTATAGATAATATACTAGAGAAATTATTAAAAACAATGGGGGGTCTCCATTCCAAAAAAGACTCAGAAAGACGATAAAAGCAAAATAGGAATTAAAAAAAAAACGTGGGGGACTTCCATAGACTCCGCTTCCTCTTTCTCATGCGAGGGAGGTGACAACCATGTGGAGTTTGGAGGTCTCCGGGCTGTATGAATGAGAAAGTGAATGAAAATTGTAAATATGGTATGAATGAATCACAATTACTTATTGCCCGATAAGGCAGATTGTAATTTTAACATAATAAAGAAAGTTCTTAACTAACTAACTAAATATATAGAGAGGGAGAAATTCTTTGTATAAAACTTGTGAAATCAAAAAAATTTATTAGAAATGATAAACAGCTGTGTGGGTGGATATAAGTTGATTAAATTTATTACCGAGGTTCACCCGGCTGATACTCTAAAGAAAAATATACAGCTTGTCCTCTACTCACATGGACTTTGAACACAAAGAACACTCATTTTCTTGAACCGGCTGTAGAAGGTGAAGGTTGGTCTCCATAGCTTTGCATTGCCCGCTTAGTGAACCGAAAAGATCTAATAATCCGATTCCTCTCGAACAGTTTGGGAGAGATACGGCTTGAGAGATAAGCATCTTAGAGGCTGAAATGAAACCACTAGCCCTCGCTCACATATAGTACAGACTACGTTTATTAAAGTGGTTACAGCACTTCCGCTGCTGAGTGACGAGCCACTGGTAGCGGCACCGGTTATATTGCGCAAAAAGGGGGGTAATGGGGTCTTTATTGCGCACCATACATTCAAATGTACCACTGCTGGCTGGATATTAGAGCTTTTATCGGGCCATTGCCCTTCCGGGAGGTAGCAAGTGGTGAGGCCACGATGTGCCTATTTATTCGGGGTGTGTAATACACTTTTTATTCACTGTATATATGTTGAGATGTATCGGAGGATTACCCATTGGATGATTTGTTGGATGGAGCTTCAGAAGGATGCCAACAGGAGCGTTGATGGTGACCATTTGTGCACGCGGAGGAGGGTGGGGGACTTCCCAAGACTCCGCTTCCTCTTATCTCAATTTGCCTAATAAGGCAGATTGTAATTTTAGCACAATAAAGAAGTTATATATTTCTCTCAGTTCTGTGTTTTACAAAATTCTATATCCTGTTACCAATGCACATTAGATGCTAACAATTATGGTTCTTCCCAGACTAACAATACATGATTATAACCCCATGAAACCACAGGTATAGCTTGGGAGGGGGGGAGGATCGAAAGATATGAAAAGTTGTTTTTAAAAAAAAAAATCCAAAAGTTGATAATTCTATCCACGAATCCACACCTCTCAACTGCATATATGCAATATGACATAAAAGAATAACACCATGAACATGACGGTAAAATAAAATTTCACATTGTTTAACGGTAGAGTACTAAGTGGAAATAATGATTCTTATGATTAAGCATGATAGTTTCGATAAGTGTACCAGAGTTGACTTCTTCCTGGCCTCGTTCATTATCGTTCATCGTTCATACCGTTTAAATTTTTATTGTGTTCGTTAATAGCCCTAGTGCAGCCATTAATTAATTGAATAACGTCTGAACGGTTTCGGCGATGCGTGTGAGACGTTATGTGAAAATAGTTGGAGGAAACAGGTTTGATGGGGGCTTGGAGAGTTTAAGAGGCTCGTTGGTTTAATTACGATCCACCGTGAGCACTTGCCCCTTAGCTGGCCATTAAAGCCATACAGTCTATTACCGCCATAAAACCTAAAGCTGATGCACTAAATGTTTACATTTTATAGATTTTTTTAAAAAAAAAACACAGTTTATATTCTTCTCTCCCCTCCTTGGCCCCTCTCCCTCTTGCCATTCTTAATTTCCCCTTCGCCGTTATCCTAAATATCCCTCCGTTTACTGCCCCCCGACGCTCCCTTGATTGAAGCATTTCCTCTTTTTACTAGTGTTTCTTAATTGTTTGTCTCTTCTCCCTTATATTGCCTTTAATTCCACGGCTGGAAGCCCGCCTCTTTAGGCCCCGTAATAAACTTTTTCAGCTTTAGTATTTTCTCTAGAGAAGAGGGAATTTCTCCGAGATGCTTGCTCCCTTCGTTTAATTCTCGTCCGAAAAAGAATGTTACACATTTTCCAAGAATTTTAGTAAATTTTTCGGGCTGATCTCTCGTTTATTTTTGTTTTGTTTTTTTATTTAAATGGCAAGATCTCGAATAATATTTTACATTAGGTTTTGTTCAAGGATATTAAAAACAGTATTTCATGACGAGGCATCTTGATGTTTTAATAATGCAGTATTCGCACAGCATCAATCTAGTGACCGCTAACTACATAAGATAAATCACCCTATACTCTATTGTATGTGTATTGTAAATTGGTTATAATATGTTGTAAATTAATTCAAACAAATATAAATAACATTACCAAACCATAAGTTATATCAGTGTGAATATTGTAAACAATAAAAGACGCAGCTGCAAAAAATAGTACTATGGCCGTATACAGCTTTTTTGGTTCTCCTTAAAATTTCACTTGTTACGTAGCACAGTTCCAATATTATTCCACGAAAATAGTTTTATTGGTGTTCTTGGCTGACTGCGAGTATACAGGGCTAAACACATTTTTTTATTGTAGCTTCGAGCTAGTTTTTTTAGCAACCTCAGTTTGAATGACTAAATTTGATTTTATTATGGATTAAAAACATTTGTTAGTAGTAAAAGTGGCCATTGTCGGGTCGTCACGTGTGGTGCCTAGTTACCCTAGCTCTAATGACGAAGTGAGGCTTGATTAGGCTATGACCTGGACAATTGCTTCATGACGGGTCTTACTACTGTACTATCTGACTCCATATCTGATAGGTATGTGCCCCGACAGTGCGCTATGTTCAGGAGAAGAGGTATAAGGTAGGTATTATAGGTAGTTTAAGTGGTCTTGGAATGACCACGAATTCACACTCGGTATCTGAGGGTAGGCAAAAACCGTCCGGATCCCAAAGACGAGTGTTAACCGGAGAGAGGCAGTCTGGATCACTGGGGAAGACACTACTAGGTAAAGTTCGTAGGACCCCAGGTGACCGTCGTAAGGAAGAAATCTCTTCAAAGGAGGTGCTAGTTTTAGCGAGACGAAGGCAGAGAATCCAACTAGAAAAGTGTGTGTGGGGTCTGACAAGGGCGGACTAAAACATAGCGAGGTTAGGAAAGAGAGGTGTAGAGGTTTTCATAAATGAGAAGGCCAAATCTAGAAAAATCAGTGCAGCTGCAAGTACCAATCCAGAGAGAAGTAGTTAGAATAATTAATCGGCTAAAACTAGGGGGTATATATAGCCCCAAGTAGCCAATGGGCTGGGGTCTTATTCTGGCCAATCACGTTCAGTCAATAGGGCGAGGTTTTATTTTGACCAACCACTTAAGGGGAATACAATCGGCCTAGAGGCGTTTACAATGTCCAACCCCAATGTGGTGCGTGTGCATGTTTTAATTGTCAGCACTCACAGTAATTCGCAGGCAATTTAAAAAAAAAATAACCTAACATAAGTTATAATGCTAGGGTTGATGAAAAAGTAGTATTTTTTCCACAAAAGTTCAACAGCAATAAAAAGTCATTCGAAACTACAATCTTGCCATTACTTGACCCGTCAGTACGTATCCTAAAAAACATTTCATGAGGGGGAAGCAATGAATAAAGGCAAGCGAATTTTTCAAATTTGATTTTGAATTTGATCATACAGAATGGATTGACTTGGTCATTTTCTTAGAAGATTGATATAACGAATTTTAAACCAAATTACAGTTACAGCTGTTCTTTAATTCAAAAAATTGTCCAGCTTGATTATTTATACATTTAATTTAATTTTGATTGTGTGAATTTTTTTTCTCTAAGAGTGTGGGCTCAATTAATTATTTTTGCTTCTTCTGTTCTGTATTGTCTAAGCAATAAATCCTTCCATTTGCCACATCCGCTACGACATTTAAGCCTACTATTTACATTAATATATTTAAATTTAAATTTAAATATTTCATCTGCAATTATCGTGAGCTGCTGACTCTCCGGTTTCACGATGTATGCAATGTACGCGTAGAACGTTTTGAAACTCACAAAGTAACACTCTCCCGCTCCTTCTCATTCGCTCACTTTTTCATTCGATTATGACAGACAAAGCGAATGAATTATATAACTGTGAATAGATAGTATCGGGATACGAACTTTAAGACTAGTCATTCGTTAGAATCGTTTTCTAGCAGAATCTTGGAAAAGTTTTAAGTGTTTGTTGGGACTTTAGCGGATTATGGCTGGCGATTGTCTTTCAAGTTTTAATGTAACTTGACTCAAAGGAATGAAATGTCTAATGAAAGTTTAGCCTGATTCTGTGATAATATACTTACAATAAAAGTCAACTCATGAACAATGTTGGCATCTCGAGCCTCTGTTGCTAAATCGTCTCATACTCATGATATTGGGTTTGCATGAAAGTGATTTCGGTTTGCACCAGTAGATAGCGTTAAATGAATCGAATCGTCATATAACTGTGCGAGAGATTGCAAAACAGTTAAATATATCACACACAACAATTGAAAATCATATAATACGTCTTGGACTTGTTAAGAAGCTCGATATTTGGGTTCCACCACGACAATGCGAGGCTTCGCACATCTTTAGCAACACGTACGAAACTATTGGAGCTTGGTTGGGAAGTGATGTTGCATCCCCCATACAGCCCTACCTTGCACCATCGGATTATCATTTATTTCAAAGTTTACAAAACTTTTTAAATGGTAAACATATCAGTAATAATGATGACCTCAAATCGCACTTGGTTGAGTTTTTTGCTGATTCGGACCAGAAGTTCTATGATGAGCGTGGGATGATGAAGTTACCAGAAAGATGGCCTGGGGAGAGAAGTCGCATTTCACGGCACCGCCCCGAGTTTAGCCTAGCTGTGCCAATACAATAATTGTGTATAATTTATCTGTGATTTTAAAGGGTCCAGGGGAAAATAACAAACATTTCTAATAATTTATTATTACCTTTTTATTTTTAAATATTGTCGC
This sequence comes from Acanthosoma haemorrhoidale, assembly GCA_930367205.1. NCBI lineage: Eukaryota > Metazoa > Arthropoda > Insecta > Hemiptera > Acanthosomatidae > Acanthosoma > Acanthosoma haemorrhoidale. Next base: position 12,491,839 of record OV884013.1, on the reverse strand, counting down.
TAATGGTCAATCAAAGTTAGCACAAGTGAACATAGTCCCATTATTATTTATAAAATAATCACACCAGCATAACTTATGTTATATATTTTCTACTTTTTTGATCAGCTAGCCGTACTAATTTGTACCTTTTTTTGTGATCGTCAGGTGAACAATGGCCCAGAATGAAGTGTAGAACAAATTAATATATTTCTAGGCAAGCAAAATATTAAATTAAGAAAATTACAAAATCTGGACTTGGGGAATATTATCATATAAGGTGTTAATAGTGTTGCTTGCAACTTGAGTGGAATATGATTAAAATAAGTAATTGAAACAATCATCAAAATGTGTGAAGCGTCATTATATGAAATTTTGAGTCCAATGAGAAAAAATAATCTTTGACATAAACGTTCCCTAATGACTGCACGATTTGAGACTATTTCAATATACATTATAATGGTAGGTAATGCAAGTGATACAAAAGTCGATAATGCAATTATTTGTGCTTACTCGCTCTAAGCCCCGAGAGAGCTTCCTTAGCCCTTATAAACTATAACTGCAAAGCCAATTGTATGGAAGTAAAATGAGCACCCACAATGGGTGGGTGGTTTAGGATGGAGCCATTTAAAATAAGATATTGAGAAGGCTCTTAGAGGACGAGCGGACTGCGAAGAGAAGAAAACGAAGAGCTCAGAAGATTTTCAGGATTTGCAACTGTCGGGTTGCCACTAGGGGAGTGCCTAATCACTCTAGCCCTGGTGACAAGTGTGGATTGTTGTAGTTTATAACATGGACCATGTTCAATGTAGGCGTTAATATCTGACTCCATTTATTGATAGGAATGTGTCCCGACAATACACTGTGTTCAGGAGAAGAGGTTCAGAGGTTTCATAAAGAATAAGACCAGTTTTCAGAGTTCGGGCGGGAGACGGTAGCGTAATAGGTACAAGTCGTCAGAGGGTCTGCTAGAGGCTGTGAGACAGGGTGACGGCGCATAGGTGTGGCAGAGAGAGAGCAGACTAGTAGAAGTCTGAGTGGACTTACTTCCAGGGCCCCGCGGCTGTCTAGATGAGGAGACTGAGAAAGAGTGGTCTTACAGGTTTTTTTTTTTTTTCTAAACCCCTTGAAGTTATTAATGAATGAAAATATTATAAGAAACTTAGCGAATTTCTCCTCATTCTGCTATGCGTAGATGCATTTGAAGGAGTTCGTGCTACTCAACAATACAGGTTGTGGTTAATAGGAAAATAACATGAAAACAAATCTAAGTGATGGGGCTCACCTTCAGTTTAAAAATGGGAGAAAAAACTTACAAACTAAAAAAAACTATACCTAGAACCTAAAACTAAAGCGTTCCAGCCACGACAGCGTCCTGCCATCGATGGGGGAACGGAGCGGGGGTTACAGTGTTAAACACCGGGTTTGTCAAATATTGTAATGAGTCGAAAAAATTGATATGTCTACGCTGGATGAATTCATCCACAACATTCGGTGATACAAACATGTGGTTCAGTTCAGCATCTACCGGAGGAGGTATGTGGTAGTAGCTAGTAGTCCTAGCCGTAATATCCCTAGCGTACTGGTCGGCCAGTTTTGTTGCCTGTTGCTCAGCAGTCAGAACATTGTCGCCTTCGTGAAGACAGTGGCCTTTTGTAGTGTTCAACAACTTCCAAAACTTTCTGTGATCTCCGTGAGTGCTACGAAGTATCTCATGCCACTGCGCTGTTTTCCATAGTTTCATCAAGCCCCGGATTCGCGTTGTGAGAGAATTCACAACGACCTTGGCTTGCTGATCTCTCGCCCTCTACCATCTATTCTTCCAAGTATGGCGCAAGGCAGTAATTTTAAGAATGTGGTCTGGAGGTGGTCGCAGAGACGGTGGCATGGGAGTGAACTTCGGGATCGCAGTGTTGGCTGCGTCTATGATTACATCAGTTATGAAAGCTAGTTGAAGATCTGCTTCTTCTTTCGTGCGGAGAACGGGTACCGTATGCAGGTGGTCTTAAAGGGCGAAACCCCTTGATTTAAATACTGTACCCCCTTCCTAGTGGAAGGTGGAGTCGGCTGAACGGGGTATGTTTTATGATGCCCAGGTGGCCAATACCCCTTAGGTTTATGACTGTTGGTCTAAAAGGGTGTGTTTTATGGCTGCTAGGGACTCACATACGCCGAGGTACGTGATCCCTCGTCCCCTAAAGGACTGTTTTATGGCATGGCTTTTAGATTTTATGACCACCGGAAGGTGACCCAATGTCTGCCCAGGTCTGTTTATGACAGTCAGGTGACTTATCCTCTCAGGTTTATTGCTGGACCTTCGATCCTCTGTTACTTGTTTTATGACTGCCGATCGCTCCATGATTTATTACCAGAAAATATTGTTTTACATATGATTACAATACATTACATATGCACCAGAGTATAGGGTGATTTAACACTTATGTAGTTGAGTCACTACAGCAACAATATCGGGACCTCCGGCTAGAGAACCAGACTGTAAGACCATACCAAAAGACAGAACAAGATAGCGGATAAAGCGATGTCACAATACATTGTCAAGTGCAATAGCACTTAAACAGTCTTTATCATGACAGATGAACAATAACAGCTTCATTAATATTTTGCGTTATAAAACTTTTTTACTTTTGAGTTACTTTAGCCATGAGTGCGCTTAGTAGACTGTGACTGCCTAAGCAGTAATGAAGGGCAGTGATCTCTAAGAGACAAATGACTGCCCTCTTCATTAGAAGGACAGGCGCCGAATATGAATGATGCTCTGAGACACTCGATATTTCATCTGCTGGCTCTGTTCCTGCCTATGAGGTCCAAGCTGTCTCCTCTCTTCGTGAATAGATGATCTGAATAATGAGGTTATATCTGGTCGGAATGAAGAAACGTCATACAGCGCAAAGATTATTCCAGGACAAGTAGGCTTCAGGGATGGTTCTGGTCCAGGGCTCACTCAGCCTACAGAGGATAAATGAGTAGCTACTCGAAAAGAAAGTTTATGAACCCCGAATTCAAGGACTTCTGGCGATACATACCAACTACTGCAACAACGTCGGTCGGAAACTTTCCAAACAACACTTCTAGTCAAGTGACAACAACAGTCAAGTGATAAAAACAGTCAAGTGATACATAAAAGTCATATCAACGAATCTAGGCCAAAAAATGTTTGTATTTTCTCTTGGATGAGCACCGCCTAGACCTGCAAACGTTTTAGTAAACGTAATAACAGACTACTTAATACAAATTATAACTTCACTCTTAAACTTTACACAGCTACAAATATTTATTAAATAGGATTCGGACGTACGGACTAAAAGTTTTGGGTACAGTCTTCAGAATTTTAGTCAACACTCCCTTCAACATCACAAACTCATCCCTCCACAATGATCACCATGGACCCTACAGTCGTTGCTTTTTTCCATAGCCCCTTTAAGTTTACAGATAATTACTTACAATTATAGATCCTTAGGCGAATCTATTTACGAATTATTTTTGTATTTCCCGTAGCGTTCAAGATTTACCAAATTCCATGAAAATGTATCCACACAAACAAATCCTGTAACCAACTCCAGCATATGTAGTAACACTGATCTGCCCAATCCTTCTTGTCAACTAAAGCGATGAACTGTAAATAGATAAGTATACCAGAGGCCCTGGCACTGGCTTCCCTCATGGCCTGAGCGTCTGTGGCTCTCTTGTGTTATTTCGAACGTGTTAGTTCGAGAGCGAAACTATCACTCTCAGGTAACACCTACGGGGCCATATACATTGTGGAAATGTAGTGCATGAATGTTGCTCTGATTGTAAACTGTGTGTAACGTATAAATGAGACGTTACATAAAGTCAGCATAAGTAAATCGTAATTTTACAAATAAATATCACAAACAAGTTACAAATTTAAAAACAACCAGATAAGAAAATTATTTGCTATTTGTTTGCCTAAAAATATTATTGAAAATTCGGATATTTAAGCTTTACTTTCTAACATATTCGGAAAATCATTTGGTTTCGTTAGCCAAAAATCAAAACTTAAAATATCAAATCGATTTAGGTGTATTGATTGTGGAAGAAAATGCGCTATTTAACAATATCGAAGTTGAAAGAAAACTTTGAGTTTAACCCATAGCAAATATATAATTTATATCTTCGGCTCAGAGATAGTCTTGACAATTTCTTTTGATGATTTAGAAAGCTTCGAACCGTCTAGGGTATTTTCTCTCAAGCAGAAAGAGGAGCTGACTTGGAAAAAGGAATAAGAAAAAAAAAAAAGAAAAAAGAAGAAAACCAATCTTCTTCCCTTATACCTTCGACTATTTCTAGCTTAGTCTTGAACCTATCTCTTTGGCAGCTGCTTTGAGCAATATCTCTTTGGACAGCTTCTGTCGTCAATGGCCGGAAGTTTTACCGAATTTAAACTTTGTTTATTCATCGTCGAAACCGGGAATGGATGCTTATTTCCAAAAAGAGGAAACTGACTTTCACAATGTTTTAAGAGGTAATTTTGAAAACGCTTGGTTTCACCGGAACCTGAAGAAAATGTTCCATGAAAATATTCAAGGTGTATGAGATAAACTACAAATATTTCTGGAACGGTCTAGATTCAGTTATTCTCCTATTGAATTTACAAAAATAAACAAAATGAAAGGAAATATTAAGTCCTCGGTAACATTATTGTAATGTTTCTATAAAAATATGAAGCAGTGAGATATTAAAGTAAGAAGTATCAGAGTAGTTGGAGGGGGGACTGCAAATTAACCCCGCCCCCCCTCCCCGAAATGTAATTGACTGAGATGGGAGTTGGGAGATAAGTTATATAAGGGAGTTAAGAGGTGGCTTCCAGCTCCAGGGGATTGGGCCCGCCCGCAATTCCTAACTCAATCTCGCCTTCTTTGCTTTCCAATTATTTTCTTTTTTCACTCTATTTATATTTTACACAAATGGAAAAATCCCTTATTAGATCTTTCCGAGTCTCTGCCAAGTTCTTCTGCCGCTGGCATTTCTCAGGAATGAAATAATGTATTCAGTTCGGCCGATTCTTCTATAATATTTCCTAGCTTGTCGTTAAAAAAGTATACACACTCATCAAAATGATCCAGTGAGATTTCCTTGTTCAAGAATATTTGGAATGAATAGCACACACTTTTCTACTATTGAAAATACTCTTCCCGGCCGCAGAGCTCTGCAAAGTAGTTTTTCCAAATATATGGCGAATAGGAGAGGCGAACATTTAACAATGGTAATTATATTACATTATTAGCCCAGGCCACATGGGGTGATTCCTTCACAAATGTGATGAGAATGGGAATTAGGTCAATATAAAGGGTACTTCTGCATGAATCGTTTTCCTAAGCACACATTTATGTCTTTTATTTTATTGAAATAGTAGTTGGCTGGGTACCATGTTCCAAGGTATGCCAAGGTTCCCTGAAGTATTACTATAAATATAACCTATACCCAAGCTGGTCCAAAGTTCCCTGAAAAGTTACTATAACCTATAACCCAAGGTGGTCCAAAGTTCCCTGAAATGTTACTATAACCTATAACCCAAGGTGGTCCAAAGTTCCCTGAAAAGTTACTATAACCTATAACCCAAGGTGGTCCAAAGTTCCCTGAAATGTTACTATAACCTATAACCCAAGGTGGTCCAAAGTTCCCTGAAAAGTTACTATAACCTATAAACCAAGCTGGTCCAAAGTTCCCTGAAATGTTACTATAACTGTAACCTATAACCCAAGCGGTTCCAAGGTTCCCTTAAGTGTTAATACAACTACAACCTATAACCTAAGGTGTTCCAAGGTTCCCTGAAGTGTTAATATATCCCCTAATTTGATCTCCTCAACTCTGAATAATGCCTTTATTTTATTGATATTTTCAACCAATAGTAAATGCCCCTTATTACGTCAGTAACAAAACGCTTCATAATGATCTTAATATTTCCTATATTCTTGAACTCATCCCTTCCAAGTTGATGAAATTCCATAGTAACCTCCCCAACCTTCCTAATACCCTAGCACAGTCATTGCACTGCACCACTCATCCCTACAATCCTCCTCGGAGACTGAAATGGCAGTGGGCTCATGACCTGCTATAAATCCATGACAGTGGGAGTCCTGGCAATGGCCAGTTTCTCCAGCCATGGACTGAGCGTCTGTGGCTCTCGCGCTCGTATCCGGCGAAGCGGCTGACGGAGGAGCGTGGGGGACTTCCCAAGACTCCGCTTTTCTTTCGTATACATTTTGGAGGCCTCTGGGCTGTCTGTAAATACTGCACGAATGAGCAAGTGAATGAAGAATTGTAAATATGGTATGAATGAGATCATTTATCAGAATTACTTATTGCCCAATAAGACAGAATGTAATTTTATCATAATAAATTTGTTTGATCACAGTATATTTCCATTACCTGTAACTGAGACCAAGTCGTCTCTTGGGTTCCTAGAAACTGAGACAGGCATAACCAATTGAGCGTAGCAATCACAGCGTCAATGCATCTTGAGGTTTCTCAGCTATTTGACGTCATCTACAACATATTACAAAAGCCTGGACGTAAACGTCTTCATTTCCCAGAACTAATCCTAATGGGGGGGGGGGGGGTCGTTTCATTATTTTCGAATGATTTCATCCTCGTATAATATGAATAAAAGTGGGCTTAGCTATCGCCTTGCTCCACCCCACAATTTTCCCCCTACTTATGCCCATCAATCCTTTACATTTTACTCATTAAAACAAACCACTTCTAAAAGATCTTTTATTTTTGACACACCAAGGGACATAATGAGAGCATTAAAAGGAATCAAGTGTGCTTAGTAAGATCCCCTTGAAATTGAACCAAATTAATTCACGATAATGATCTCTCGGAAGGATTCAATACCCAATTGAACAGCTACGGGCACATTGGAATGGAAAATCATTTGAAGCCTAGGCTTGGTGGTCATCAAACACGACTTCTGCTAGACACTCTGCACTAGAACTTTCAACTTAGAATTAATACATAATTAAAAATGTATTGATTTTTTAATATTCTCTTAACAGTTTTATTTATTGGCACACTGACGCACAGTTAAAATACTTATGACTTATAAAGCTTGGTGTATTATTTCATAATATTTCGGAGTCAATATTTACCATTTTATCGAGAAAAAAAATCTGGTTCAGTTTAGCTACATATTTTTTTTAAAAGTAAAAATTTTAAAGAGTTAGAAAGGCTCTATTTTGTTGTCGACTACCTATGGTACGTACCCACCTTGTATCATATGCGAAGGAACAACTGAATAAACTCTAATTAGGTAAATAGGTAAATTAGGTAAATTCCTACCCTTCCTGCCCACTATTCAACCAGCTATTATTGAGTACATGTTTATGAGGAAGTTCATTTTTAATCTATAGTGCGTTTTTTTGTTGTTTTTTTTTCTTCTAAAAAAGACATTTCAACTTACTAATCTAAATACAAAATCTGACGTCAGTAGATCAAATTTTTTCCCATTTTGAAAATTTGCATTCCAATTAAGATAAGTTGAGGTTTGTTAGGAAGGGCACTAGACTACAGGGGTAGTTCACCTCCCCCCCCCCCGTTTCGTAGGTAACGAAAATTGTTTACTTTAGCCAGATTGAGATTTTTTTTGAGATAGCACGTTTTAAAAGTAATAGCTGCCGGAAATATAGTCAGAGTGAGTCTTGGTGGCAGTGCGTCTGTGGAGATTTTCTCTCAGTACAAATTATTTTACAAATATATTACTTGTTTATACATAAATTATACTGCAATAGAGAGTTTAATGTTTCAGGCTGATAACGATTATGGTCATGATTGCTGTAAATAAACTGTTGTTTATTAGAAATAATTCGAACGGCCACCATATCCATTTCAGTAGGATTTGGCGAAAGCAGTCTATTAATGAAGAGGGTTTGTGGTCGTATCAAAATCGTTATGTATAGTACATTATTTGGAACAGTATTTAGCCATTTATCCAGTTTAACCTTGTCTGCTACACTAATCCAAAAAACTATTTACAGTCCTACATTAAACAGTATATTCATTTGCGTAAACTACAAACCGGTAACGGAAAAAACCTATATTAAATGGTAACATATCATTACATCACATACCCCTTCCTTTATATAGAAAAACTACAGTGAGTCCACCCACATACTTTCATAAACTATGTTCTAGGTTAACTTGAGCTACGTTACACTTGATCAAATTCTATCAAATGTGACCTGAACAGATAAACCATCAAATTCCTGCCAGTGAACAGAAAAACCATAAATAATAGAATACCATATCGTAAAACCTACCAACAATCTTGGTGTTCAGAGCGTAATAAAATGTTAACGTTTCCTTGATAATGGTTATTATTAAGAGCTATCTGGATAACAATAAGCAGTAAGCAGTCAATTGAAGATAGTATTTTAGCACTCAAATTTTTAAGATTATAGATAAGGGAAAAATAAAGGGAATTTATTCGGGGTGAGCGGATCCTTTTACTAGGAGTACCTGTTCGAAGGTGGAGTGCATTGAAGATAGTACCTTTCAACAACAACTTTATTATGATAAAATTACAATCTGCCTCATTGGCCAATAAGTAATTGTAATAAATGATCTCATTCAGACCATATTAACAAGTTTCATTCACTCGCTCATTCATACATTACTTATAAACAGCCCAGAGACCTCCCAAGTCCACATGGTTGCCACCTCCCTCCCATGCGAAAGAGGAAGCGGAGTCTTGGGAAGTCCCACACGCTTCTCTGTCAGCCGCGTCACTGGATATGTGCCATTGGAGCCTGACGAAGAGCGCGAGAGCCACAGACGCTCAGGACATGATTGGAGAAACTGGCCGTTGTCAGGACTCCCACTGTCACTTATTTATGGCAGGTAACAAGGCCACTGCCGTTTTAGTCTCCGAGGAGGATTGTAGGGATGAGTGGCGCAGTGTAATGACTGTGATAGGGGATTTGAAGATAGTAATAGTAGTAGTAAGTCATCCGCATAAACTAATATTGGATTACTAAGGTTTAATGGCAACTACCAAAGATAGTACCTTCTCATTTTCCAGCAGCTGGTACTGACGTCATCATCCTGAAGCCCCAAACAGCAAGGGGCTTAAACTGTCCACTTGTCTAACTCCTGATGTAGGAAAGTTTAGATAATTGTTCTTATCTAGTTTCTACAGTTAGTTTAAGAAAAACAACTACTCATTAACCTTTCGCTGAGAGAGTTTCCAAATGTCCTGCAATAATCTCTGTACGGATCGAATCATCGATATTGAATTATTTAAACTGGTTACTCACCTGGATGTGTAGTTCATGATGGACTATCATCAGTACCACGTAGATTACAGACAGCCGGTGAATCGAGCTTATGTTTCGTATACGGGTGAAATTCCTCCTGAGTCCTAACTGGCGAGTTCTGCTGTCATAGTTACAAGTACCAAACATTCCTCAGGTGTTTGCTGACGTACAACTGTTGTATACGTTGTCTCAGTAGCTCTGCAAAATGCTGCTGCAACATTAGCATCACGAGCCAAAGCATCTCTAGAACTAACAGGATCTGTTATGGTTTAATTAGTGCTCCCATTGGATATTGTTAGAGAGATCCTTTAAATATTTGAACTGAGAGATCAATAGGCAGTATCCTTTCAAGGCTTCGCCACTTCGACAAACACAATCAATTTGGGTAAACATCGTCTTCGTACGCTAACCGCTGTGGGGGTGGGGCGGGGGTAACCCTCACTGGAGTTGTTGGTGGGGGGGGGATGACCTCGGTACACTATATAAACAGTACTTATCATATCATATACAGTCAATTATGTATTGAAGGATCATTTACTTAAGTGTTTAATGTTTACTTATGTGACAATTTTCTTACATAGCCTCCAGTGAAAATGTTTTTCTTGGTGTCTCATCTTTCCCTTTTTCCGAATTTTCACTCCACAAATGGTTCATATATAGTTTATAGAACTTTATTGTAATATTGTAGACGTTTTTGACCCTTAAACTTGTTAGATGTACTGTTGACTTGATTATGTACTAGATTGTATCAATATTTCAAGAAATAAGAATGCCAATGTAAAATACGTAGCGATCCGGGAAAAAACCTTAAAGACTCTTAAATTTTCAAAGGATTATTAAAAATTGTTTGTGCAGTTCACATGTTCCGTAAAAGGATGGGATAGTACCATCTAATAACGTGTAAACAAAAATAGAAGGTTATAAGTAGATACTAACAAGCTGCGGAAATGAAATCATTAGCAATATCTAATGCCTATGGAACTATTCCAGCTTCAGCAGAATGATAGACAAAAGATTATTTGGTTCCTTTTTCGAGAGTGTAGCTTTGAATGCAGACACGAGGGTAACCACGACTTGTAGATGCCATCAAGTAGTCGCGATGGAGATAAGACTTCAGGAGCAGTCGGAGCAGTGATAAACTATAAGGCAAACGACATAAACAGCTTTTTTTGTTTGACATACAGCGCTTATCTCATCGAGTCTCTGAAGATAAAACATCCAGTCTCACTGTTTGTAACAGTACTGTAATGTAACAGTTATATACTTATTAGACACATCAAGTTTTTTGACTCGTTGCAGCGCCTGCAAACCCAGTGTTTAACACTATGACACCACCCCTCCCGCATCGATGGCAACAGACTGTCGGCAAAAATAAGGTTAATACTTAGATCAAGTTTTTATTGTTAGATGTAAGTTAGTTTTAAGTCTACTAAAAATAAGGTGAGCCCCATCACTTTTAATAAGTTCAGTCACTTAATGTATAATGTACATAATTATACTTTTGAACTTTTGAACAGATCACTATTAGTAGAAAAGAGAATTTGTATAAAACGTAGCCAAGCTACAGGAAATATAATGAAGCAATTGTAAATAAATGGTTTGTAGAATCTATATTTTGTAACATGTATTAATTTTGTAACAAATAGATATGAAAAAAAAATATATTGTTGGAGAATAAATAAAAAACGAAAACAATACTGATGGAGCTAGGACGATAAAGAGCCCGTCTGACAAATTGACATCGGTATTTGGTTTAATAACATGAAAAATAATGTAGAAGATATTCTCTTTTTTCCTACATGCGAATTCAGTCGCACGACAATTGAACAATAGTATTCCACATGCAACTGAATAATCGCACCGATTAAATAAACGCAATCTATTCTATAATGTGTTCGTCACACGACTGTCGCGAATCCCAACAGAACCCACAGACAGAACGACCATGCACCCACTTGCGATCAAGTGCCGAGAGAGGAATTTTTTATTCCACTATATTCATATTTTAATAATAACGTCCGAAAGTGGACTGCTGGTCGGTGATATTACAAATTATTCTTTTGTATGTCGACAAATTTATATTTTAAATTGAAAACATTTCAGATTGGCCTTTCAGAAGCCTCACAGAACACTGTTATTCGCTATTTTACAAGAAGAAAATTATTTAGTAAGTTTCTTAAATTCATTTCTAAGTTTTTGCACATCACGCGGGTCAATTTTTAACACAGATTCCTGTCGTGCCTTAGCTATGACCGTTCCGAAAAATCAAAAACTCTTATTTCACGGATATGCTTGTAGAAAAATACTTGACCCAATCACGGAAAAGTACTAAACCCCATCCAAGATGAACTCAGAACGCAGGAGGATAACAAAAGATTGAGTCTTTACAAAAAGGAATCGTTTGAAACTTTTCCAAGTTTGCCAAGTTGAAAAGCGAGGAATCCAATAAATTACTGATGGATGCATCAGATACTGGTATGAGTGAAAATGAAGAACTATAAAACTTATTGAGTGGCGCAAATAACCAATTGCGAGTATAAGATTGGACCTACAAAAAAGTAAGCAAACGAAGACACTTCAAGAGATTTTTTTTTAATTTTTGTTGGATGTCTACAGTTACATTTAAGCGAATTACTCCTGCTTTATATTTTGTATTATTATTTACTTAATAATTTATTTCTAATATATTTTAATAAGATGTTAATTTTTTTCTTTAATTAGACGTTGTTAATATAAGATATTAACTATAAGTACATCACGTAGTACATATAACTAACCTATAGAATGACTTAAACCACTCAATATCATTAGCCTTAGAGGTTTGGTACAACAAACAGAAAATCTGGAAGATTTTTCCATTCTGAAAGAAGAGTTGGCTGCAGAAGAAGGGCAAGTAGACCGGACGGGTTTCTAAAAAAAACAAAAACGTATACCCGCTTGAAATTTCAAAAATGTTAATTAATTATTACGACATCTATCACCGTACAGCCCTGAAGTGCTCAAGAGTATTTCAACTAAAAGGCCTAAAGCCTCTCGAATGAGGATGTTTCTAATTAATATTTTATTTATATACGTACATAGCTACTTCAGAAATTTAAATTGAAACAAATATTAAAAAAATCATTACATAGATTTAATTTGTCAATTAATTGATTTAAAAGGGGTAGAGCTAGTCAACAATACAGTCCAAAACGTGTTGAGATTGGAGAAGTGTTGACATGTCTGTAATATTTTCTAAATTAAAACATTTTATTTATTAATAATAATTAACCGTAAAAAAAATGCTCTCAATATCGGAACCCACTACCTCAATATTTACTCGGGACTGTAACAATACTAGATTAATAAAAAATGCTAATAACATTGCACTAAAACCTTGTATAGTAAATAAAATTATAGTAATATCTTTTAACATTTTATTTGTGGGGGGGGGAAGGTTTAGACCATTTACTCACAAGTGCTAATAAATCTATATTACACTTTGTTTACCTAGGGTAGATATTGGCGAGATCCCAGATTCGAGTACCTTACCAGTAACATTTTCTATAATAATCTCTTTTTAATTATTAATATACAAAAGGGAGAAACATATAAGACCTTTTATTTGAAATATTGTTCATTACTACCTGCATGTACATGGATGTCTTTGTATATTATATTATATATTGAAACTTCTTTATTGTGCTAAAATTACAATCTGCCTTATTGGCCAAATTGAGATAAATGCTCTCATTCATACCATATTTACAATTCATCATTCAAACAATATTTACAGACAGCCCAGAGGCCTCCCAAATCCACATGTTTGCCACCTCCCTCGTATATGAAAGAGAAAGTGGAGTCTTGGGGAGTTTCTCAATCTCTTCCGTCAGCCGCGTCATCGGATATGACCCAGTGGAGGACAGTGGAAGAGTGCGAGAGCCACAGACGCTAAGGACATGATTGGAGAAACTGGCCATTGCCAGGACTCCCTCTGACACGCATTTATAGCAGGATATCTTTGTAGAATTATTGCCAGAATACGTTTTAAATACAAACAGTTATCCAGAGGAAACTTTCTATTACTTTTTTTTTTTACTGCCTCAAGGAACCTTTAATGCTTGACTGCTCGCCTCGGGACCAGAACCCAGGTCCTCGACGGCTTGAATGCTAAGTAGCGACAAGAAGGGGAGATGGAGTCGGAGATGGGATCTATATAGAGAGAATAAAGTCGGAATGGTAAAGGTAACCAGTCGGGGAAGGTTCTGAATACCGAAGTACAAAGATAGGCGGCGTCTTTTGCATTTAAGCGCTAGAGGATACATCGTGAAATATTCAACTATTCAACCACCCTACTATTTATATGGACAACTTTTTCTAATATATAATATATATATATTCACATAGGAGGCTGTGGCTCTGAATGGGCCGCGCATAACACGGTCTTTCATCAACTCATTCGCGCAAATATAAAAAAAAAAAGGACTCGAAGCACTCACACGAAGCACTAAAGCCCCTGGCGAGTGGAAAATCATAAACTTTATTCAAAGTTCTGGAACTTATTTCCATTCGAATAGACCTCTGAGAAAAAAATAAATAAAAATTTATAGAGATATTTAAACTTATTTATTTAATTCCACCGGCTACTAACTATAGACATGTAGAATCCCTTATGTCCAGTGAATTTTTTTTTTCTCTGAAGGGGGTGTGTTTGGTCAGGGTTCACTCAAACTCTTAAAGGTAAATGAGCAGCTGGTTGAAAAATAATTTCAAAGCGGATAAAGAGGAGGATCCTTATTTTTTCGAAGTGCTCGCTGTGGAAAGTGTGGCCTGAAGGCGACAGGTCAGTTTTTTTTTAATTTTGCCTTGACTGGTCTCGAGTCTTTTTAACTTTTTCAACATCTCTGTCACAAAACTCTCGTATAAACTCGACTAATCTTTTGGTTGCCTTATGTTTGACTCATTTCCTCCTGTCATGATACAGTCATCGGATTTACCATATTTTTAATACATCCAATTTTTGTCAGTTTTGCCTAACTCGAAAATTTTGGTTTCCCAAAATACAGGGAAGCTCTGTTCTTGCACAATGTAGACGTGTTTTTTTTTTTTTTTTTTTTTTTTTTTTTTCCCTTAGCTCTCAAACTTATAAAATAGGATGTGGGAAAAATAAAGGAAAATTATGTTATGGTTTAGGGCCAGCGTTCCTTAAAACAAAAAAAAACTAGGAAATTCACGAGAACAAAGGCGAATAAGTGTATTTTCTTCTTGTATGAACAAACAGAAATTTTTGGTTACAAAGACGTAAAAGCTTAACGTAAACTTAACACCACCAACTGTGAAATAAACATTCTTGCAAAAAATAATATTTTACAATATTCCCAATGAAACTTGGGATGCTTACCGCTGAGGCGGAACAAAAATAAAAACAAGTCATATTTGCCTACTACTTATTTGCCAAATAAAAAAAAATTAAAGAAAATCCGAATAATATAAAATGCAGAGGAAAGCTATTCATCGTCTACTCGATACGAGAGTTCTTGCGTCACTAAGGAGACACAAAGTAAATGGTCCCAAATTTTCCCCAAACAGCGCCGCACCGGACGAACAAACTTGCAGGCGAAAAAGTTCTTTCCAAATAAATGGAAAAAATACGTAGCAGTGACCGCTAACTACAAAAGATAAATAAATCACCCTCTACTCTATTGTATATATTGTAAATTGATTATAATATGTTCTAAAATAATTTAAACAAATGTAAATAATATTACCAAACCACAAGTCATATCAGTGCAAATATTGTAAACAATAAAAAACGTAGCTGCAAAACGAGGTGAGAGGCCCCTGCAGCGGGGGTCAGGTAGTCAGCACTGGGCCCTCCATGCTTACCAGTCCATGGAGGAGCTGAATCCTGGTCTAGAACATTCAAGCTTCGTCCAGGCCTGCAATGCGGTTGGTCAGAATAATACCTCGCCTCGTTGGCTACGTGGGGCTATATATACCCTCTAGTTTTAGCCGATAAATCATTCTACCTACTGCTCTCTTGACTGGTACCTGCAGCTGCACTGATGTTTCAAGATTTAGCGTTCTCATTTATGAAAACCTCTGCATCTCTCTTTCCTAACCTCGCTATGGTTTAGTCCGGCCTCGTCAGACCCCACACCTTCCTAGTGGGATTCTCTGCCTTCGTCTCGCTAAAACTAGCACCTCCTTGGAAGAGATCTCTTCCTTGCGTACGACGGTCACCTTTACGCTACTAGGTATCTCCCCAGTGATCCAGTCTGCCTCTCTCCGGTTCACACCCTCCTTTGGGATCCGGACGGTTTTCGCCTAGCCTCAGATACCGAGTGTGGATTCGTGGACACTCCAAGACCACATAAACTACCTACAATACCTACCCTATACCTCTTCTCCTGAACATAGTGCATTGTCAGGGCACATACCTAGCAGATATGGAGTCAGATAGTACAGTAGTATGACCCGTCATGAAGCAAATGCCCCAGGTCATAGCCTAATCAACCATCACTTCGTCACTAGGGCTAAGGTAACTAGGCACCCCCTCGTCACGGCCCGGCATACGTATAACGACAAGATCTATTCATTATCTTAATGGCATTGTTTCTGTTATCCCAGTAAAAAGGCTTAAAGACTTTTTAAACTACAACCCCGACCACTTCCAGAGCACAAAGGATGATAGGAAGGGTTGACTCTTCCATGCAGAGCTTTGCTTCAGCTTTTCAGGACATCAGTACCCACATTATCCAAACCAGACGATGTTAGTTCCATATTCAACCAATTTGTGAACATATAAGTACCAAATCAGCCACCAAATAGCTAAATTACCTCGTCCACTATCTTCATTACCTGATGTCAGAAAAACACAAACTCGATTCCATCATCGTCATTATATAAAAATGTGAGTTTCATCAATCGGAACTCTTACGTCGAAGTACCAAGCGAGTGGAAAAAAGGCGATCGAGAACAGTAGGAGGAATCCTTCACAGTTCACATCGATTGACAGATAGGAAGACAACCCGCGGTCGTAACTAGGTCCTTGAGCACTTTTATTTAAGATCTGAGTGTATTTATTCGTTAAAATGCTAGCTTGATCTACTTCACCAATAGAAGCTCCTACTATTTCATACCTCATTGCAGTTATGACCAATTCGAAAACATGGTTTATACTCATTTGTACTTTCAAATGTTACTACAAGTATTATAGATTTGATTCATAATATACCTCGCCGCATATTTCGGCTTAAAAAGGGGATCCGTGGAACAAAAAATAACCTTCCTGCATTAAGTGGACGGCTCAAGCCCGCACTTTACGAGACCCTGCCCTCTCGCCCATGATTGCATCTCCAATTCACATCAGCCTGTCGAGGAGGCTTAAAGTCCTCGTGGTGCCTGCGACTATCCAAAGGGAGAGGGTGTACTTTCAAAGAAGTACTGGGACATCTTTTGCCCGACTGCGGGTGTAATATCGATGCTATCGTATAAAATTCTGAATGTTTTATGCGTTAAGACCTCGAGTAACTGTAGATTTCAAATTAAAAAGAAAAAGACCAGTTTTCTTCTTAAAGTTTTTAAGGTTTAGATTGTATATTAATGACTACTAATAGGACGGATTAATGACGATAAACATGACCCTAGTTTCATTCGGGGTCTACCTGTTGGGTTGGCAAGAAAGTGATTTCGGTTTGCACCAGTAGATAGCGTTATGTTTGTTTCGTTATTCTTTTGTCAATGCTAGAATTTTTTTCTTGTGAGATTTGCTAGTCGATACCTTTAGGTTGCTATAGAAAGAAATGTAATTTTGTTTACAACTGTCAGTTTTAACATGAGTGCAAAAATAAGCATTTTCCAAACATTTTACTTTTTTATTTTCATAAAGGCAAGAAAGCGGCTGAGGCTCACAAAGAGATATGTGAAGTTTATGGTGTTTGTTGTTTAACAGAACGCACCGGTTAGAATTGGTTTAAAAAATTTCGTTCTGGAGATTTTTCACTGAAAGATGACCAACGTTCTGGTCGACCTTCTGAAGTTGATGATGACAAAATGAAAGCCATAATTGAATGGAATCGTCATATAACTGTGCGAGAGATTGCGAA
Organism: Acanthosoma haemorrhoidale; assembly: GCA_930367205.1. Taxonomy (NCBI): domain Eukaryota; kingdom Metazoa; phylum Arthropoda; class Insecta; order Hemiptera; family Acanthosomatidae; genus Acanthosoma; species Acanthosoma haemorrhoidale. Next base: position 12,474,480 of record OV884013.1, on the reverse strand, counting down.
ACAGTTGAATGTATCACACACAACAATTGAAAATCACGTAAGACCTCTTGGACTTGTTAAGAAGCTCGATATTTGGGTTCCGCCACGACAATGCGAGGCCTCGCACATCTTTAGCAACACGTACGAAACTATTGGAGCTTGGTTAGGAAGTGATGTCGCATCCCTCATACAGCCTCCCTCATACAGACCTTGCACCATCGGATTATCATTTATTAATAACGATGATCTCAAATCGCTCTTGGTTGAGTTTTTTGCTGATAAGGACCAAAAGTTCTATGAGCGCGGGATCATGAAGTTATTAGAAAGATGGCAAAAGGACATCGAACAGAATTGAAGGTGTTTGACTCATCAAAGTTCATTTTTGGTATAGAAAAAAATTAAGTTTTTTTTACACTAAAAAACGGAAATTACTTTCTTGCCAATCTAAATATTTATAAGCTCAACGGATAAATATAAAATACGTTCTCCGAAGAAAAACTTCTCGGGAAAGAAGGTGGTAGCGGAACTTGTGTCTCCGCTGTTACATATCGGTTTGTCTTGAGGATCGATACATCGAATATACTATTACTATTTTATCTCCCCTTATAATAATTACAGTTCACAGTAATGATTTAACTAAAAAATTAATAACAAATGATAAATGATGGCAGTGTAGGCACTGAATTCATAAAATATTGATAGACATTGACAGCGGTAGTCACTATTTGAAACGTAATAGTTACAGTAATATTAATTGTTATAACTCCGCGGTTAAAAGTCAGGATGCTAACCATTACAATGCTAGGAGGGGGGGGGGTAGACAGTGAAGCCGACACCTCAAAATAACTAGATTACTTTTAAGTTAAAATGCAATTACGGGAAGTATGAAGATATCAAACCAGATAAAAAAGCACAGCCCGTTTTTCTATTAACATATGTCCCAGCTCATAGACTATTGCAGATATAAGTCCAGAATTTTGCCAATTGTGAATAATATGGGTTTTTTCCTTTTAACAACGCCAATGAAGTAATATTGAAGTTTAATAATTGCTGTGGGAGTCCTGGCAATGGCCAGTTTCTCTAATCATGTCCTGAGCGTCTGTGGCTCTCGCACTCTTGGCCAAAGCATGAGTTAGCTGGCTCTTATCCAGTGACGCGGCATACGGAGGGGCGTGGGGGACTTCCCAAGACTCCGCTTCCTCTTTCGCACACTAGGGAGGTGACAACCATGTGGACTTGAGGGGCCTCTGGGCTGTTTGTATATATACGAGCGATTGAATGAAAATTGTAAATTGGTATGAATGAGATCATTTATCACAATCACTTATAGCCCAATCAAGCAGATTGTAATTTTATCTTAATAAAAATTGTTAAAATGTAAAAAAAATGTAATATTACTAGTTCGGCATTAGGATTGAGTATGAAGAAATTAGCGGAATCTGATTTCTTTTAACTAAGTATTTTAACCGTTTACAAGTGTTTGAAAAATACTTACTGGGGAATATAAAAAATACTATTGTCACAATAATTTAATACATTTCTAAGAGACTCACTCACAAAGATCAGTTTTACAAAATTTATTGATAAAAAAATAGAATAAAATCTTTAAATTAAACTAAAAAAAGGGGCAGACTACCGATCCACGGATGAACTATCTTATCCGACATCCGTACGTGCCGTTACAGTCGCCCCCGATGACTTACTGCCCATACGTGCCATCCCATGTCGAATGTGTGCCACTGACTGCCGGTAGCAAAGCCGATAAACCCTTTTTATCTAAAGCATATTTCAACTTCAACGGATGTTGAAACATGTCCGGCATTTAGAGGAACCAGGTGTGCACCCCGTCTCGCTGGATAACCATAAATAAGTAAATAAGTACTTAACCTGCTTAGTTCCTAAGCATTAGTTTCGGCACTTTTAAATTTGACACTAGCCCTGTCTTGAAATGAACTATAAAATAAAGCATGTGTTTATTTCGTGGCGTAAGGTCTATAAATAAACCCATTGTATTTTCTTTACTTTATATAATAACTTTAACTTATTCTCAAATAGAATACTAATAACAATTCATTATCCTGCGATACAAACAATTATCTACTTGAAAAATAATACATGAACACTCTATATAATGAGATGGCATAAAAAAATATTTTATATTAACACAATTATAAGTTAATGTAAACATCCCGATTGTGTATATAGAGAATTGATACTGAGAATAAAACAGTCTTGTGGTTATATAATGCTCAGAATATGGCAATGTTAATATTATATATAATGCTAAAAGTAGAAGCAAGCCCCTTCTACTGTACACCTGCCTCCTGACTTCATGGAAGTCACTGATGTTTCCTGTTATTTTTAAGTAAGCGACCGCATCCCTCCAAGACCTCCCTACTTCCCAGAACTACCCTCAGCTTTAGCCCCAGACCCCACTCGTCCCTAAACATCCCACCTAGTATGTAGTAACGTAACTCTTAATATTTGTATATACCAGTGTTTTGCTTGTACTTCTTAATAAAGCTTTTCTTTTAAAATACTCTCCTCTACAAAGATTATTTAACTTTGTGACAACTTTCATGCCAGCTTATTTAGATTTAGAGATTTAGATGTTGAAACAAAGCCCCACGTCTTGCCTGCTCAGTGGTCCACTCATGGCTAACCACTGTTGATAAGCGATTCACTTTTCCCAAGTCATGCAGACCACGATTTATGGTGAGTTAAATAATCTCCGTAGAGGAGAGTCTTTTAAAAGAAAAGAAAGAAAAGCTTTATTATGAAGTACAAGCAAAACACTGGTATATACAGATATTAAGAGTCGCCTTGCTACATACTGGGTGGGATGTCTAGGCACACGGGGGTTCCATAAATATGTATAAGAAAAGTGTAGTTCCGGGAATAGGGAGCGAGGTCTTGAAGGGATGCGGTCGCTTGGTTAAAAAGCGTGATTCTATGAAGTCACGAGGCAGGTATACACTCGAAGGGGCTTGCTTCTACTTTTAGCATTATATATAATATTAGCATTATATAACTGTCAAATGACCATGAAAATTTACACACAATCCGTTCAGAAAGAGCTTCGAATTTCCGCAACGAACGGGTTGCTGTGGTTACGTTTTCAATAATTGCGCAATATTTCAAAATTTGAGTGTTATGTTATTTAACAGAATGCTAAAACAAAACTGAAGCTAAGGTGATGTCATTTTGATTGCAAATTCATTCAGTCAAGGGATTAAAATGATATCAATCTTAATTTGATTTGAATAACAAATAGAGCCGATCAGTGGATTACAATTTCCGAGAAAACGTAATTAGTCATTTATGACTCACGCAAACACTTTACTCACACACAAATATATAAATACAAACATGCCTAGATTCAAACATAATTAAATAAGAAATACTTGTGCTCCTACCTACTACAGGTGTAATATAAAACTAAAATTGACCGGTGTATAAATTGAAATAAAATAGAAATAAACACAACATTAGCTAGCACTTAATAATAAATAAATAAAATAACTAAAAAAAAAGATACATAAAAAATGAAAGCAATTTTATAACTTTTTGGATCATAGAAACTATTCATTAGTTGATACTAACAAATAAATATTGTAGTTTTGAAAATATTTAAACAAGTAGCATAGCAAATGGAGGGGGGGACGGTTGTCGAGAAGAAAAATGTTATTATTACGAAGGAGAATAAAAGATGGTTAGTCGGGAGCGGGTTTGACGTTAACTGGCTGCAGTTGTTTTCTTACGATACATTTTGAGTTTTTGGTCTAAATTATACAAAATTAAACCTGGAGGGTAAAGTGTCTTTTTATTTTCAAAAATAATCTATTGATTCCTGCCAAATCTACTTTAATGACAGATTTAATAATTTCTTTTATTTTTTATAATTGTCACCCGCTCAATTGACACTTGGAAAATTACATATAAAAATCAGAACTTTGATTTGGTAGCCGATTCAAAATGGAATAGTTAAATATTTCATTTTTAACTGATTAGTCTTTGATAATTTTTTTATTAAAGTTCATTATAAAACTGATTTATTGTCTTTCCACAACTGCTATTTTCTTCTTTATTAAAAAAAGCAATTTCGACAGGTCTAAGCTGTCATCTTCAGTTATCTCTACAATAAAATTAAAAGTCAAATCATAAAAAATTGTTGCCTGGAGACAAACTAAATTCTATTATTGTCCGTAACGGTCACCACGTAATACATAAAATATATTCCACTAATAGGAATGAAGAGTGTCCCAGAATTAACGCAAGATTTGATTTAAATAAAAAACACAGTTTTTAGTATTTTTGTTGTTATTTTTTTTATTGATTTATAAAGTAAATAGGATATGGTTATTTACGGAATAACACATTGGGCAAATGGCCTCCACGACTTTGCTGGCACATACGCACTCTTTTGTCGAAATTTTCCATGACCATTTGGCGGCATAAATGTGGTTGAATTTCCTCTTTTAATGCACGGGTGGATGTGGGCTTGTTGACATACACCTTTGACTTCAAATAACCCCATAAAAAGAAATACAAAGGTGTTAAATCACACGATCTAGGGGCCAATTGTGATCACCGAAACAAGAGAGTACACGACCGGAAATGTCTCATGCAGTATTTGAATTGTTTCATTATTGTATGGCATGTGGCACCATTTTGTTGAACCCACATATTGGCCACATCAATATCATCCAATTTCGGCACAAAGAACTTTGTTATGGATTTTCAACAACACTCTCACGCACTGCTTCGATATTGATATTTAAACGGCTTGTTTTTGGACGACCAGTGTGTTTAGTGTCTCCAACTGATCCAGTCTCCCTAAATTTTTCAATTAATCTCTTCACAGTTGATGAAGTCAAAACACTATTTGTACCTTTCATACTTTCATCATTTTTGCGATAATGTTCAAGAATAAAGACACGTTGTTCTATCGTGTAACGCTCCATTTTTACTAACCCTAAACTGTCTGCTATCAAATTTTTTTTTTTTGGGTGGCCATCACTTTACTGCACAAATGGCGGCAAATTCAAATCTTGCGTTAATTCTGGGACACACTTTATATTTATGAAGATTTATTAATTAATTTAAAATTAATATTAATAATGATGGAATTAGTATTTTTTTAATTTTATACATAGTAATTCCACAATTTTAATATTCACCCTTTTAACGAAAATATGGCTTATTGTAAATTTATATTAAGTCTTACCTGCTCAATATATTTAACATATTAAATTTAATTATTGGCTGAGCAAAGGTAGCATAATCATTTGTCTTTTAATTAGGGACTTGTATGAATAGTTTGATGAGATATTAACTTTCTTTATATAATATAAAAAAAAGGAATTTTTTTTTAGTTAAAAAGCTAAAATGATTTTAAGGGACGAGAAGCCCATATAGAATTTTATACTTTTAAATGTAATATATTTTAGGTTATTTTTGAAAGTATTTTGTTGGGGTGACAGGGATATTTATTAAACTTTCTTTATTTATATTTTATTAATTTATATTTTTATGATCGTATGAGGATATTAATTGATGGTTCTAGTCCCGACTCAGACATTTCCTCTTCGGCTGCTAATTATCAATAAGTGACTATCCCCCATAGCACTGCTGCAGACGGCCCAAGTCCTTGGGTTTGATTGACAGATCGTTAAGCAAAGGTGACTGGGTGCAGCAGGCAGGAATCTGGCATTGGTCTGTCTCTCTGCGCTTATGTAATGCACTTCATGCACCTTTTCTAATACAGAGTGTATATTTATGTACTATTTGCTGAGCCCGAAGGTTGAGGCATTTATATCTATCTGTCTGTTTGTGTATATAAAGGGTGTCCCAGGATTAACGCAAGATTTGATTTGCCGTCATTTGTGCAGTAAAGTGCTGGCAACTCTGAAAAAAAAACTATTTAACAGCTGACAGTTTAGGGTTAGTAAAAATGGAGCGTTACACGATAGAACAACGTGTCTTTATTGTTGAACATTATCTCAAAAATAATGCAAGTTTGGCGGCCGCAGTTTGAAAATTTCATTCAAAATATGGTCGGAATAGTGTTTTGACTTCACTAACAGTGAAGAGATTAATTGAAAAATTTAGGGAGACTAGATCAGTTGGAGACACTAAACACACCTGGTCGTCCAAAGACAAGCCGTTCAAATGTCAATATCGAAGCAGTGCGTGAGAGTGTTGTTGAAAATCCATAACACAGTTCTTTGTGCCGAAATCGGATGATATTGATGCGGCCAATATGTGGTTTCAACAAGATGCTGCCACGTGCCATACAGCCCATGAAACAATTCAAATACTGCATGAGACATTTTCAGGTCGTGTACTCTCTCGTCTCGGTGATCAGAATTGGCCCCCTAGATCGTGTGATTTGACACCTTTAGATTTCTTTTTATGGGGTTATTTGAAGTCAAAGGTGTATGTTAACAAGCCCACATCCACCCGTGCATTAATAGAGGAAATTCAACGCTGCATCAACAAAATTCAACCACATTTAATGCCAAATGGTCATGGAAAATTTCGACAAAAGAGTGCGTATGTGCCAGCAAAGTTGTGGAGGCCATTTGTCCGATGTGTTATTCCATAAATCACCCTATCCTATTTACTTTAAAATTCAATAAAAAAATAACAACAAAAATACTAAAACTGTGTTTTCTATTTAAATCAAATCTTGCGTTAATTATGGGACACCCTATATAAACCAATAATAAATGAATATATATATAATAATATATAATAAATAACTGTAACGAGCTCTACCAACCCAGCTATCCTGAACGAGTAGACTGTCTATATCTTCTCCATAGGAATCTTCTTTGGGTAAGGAAGAATCATATTGAAAGAGTTTTATTAGCTCGCTTCACTATCATGTTTTTAAAAACTGACATCCACTGTCAATGTTTATTAATATGTACACTCTTAAACCAGGTCTCGGTTAGTCATGAACATGAATTTTAAATCGCACCTGAGCTTGACTAAATGCTAACATATCCTGTCATATTTATTATTGATTATTGTAAAATTGTGCCGCTGACTCGGGGTCTTTAGGCTATCCCTGGCAATGGAAAAGGCTGACGTATGTAGAATGATAATGTCAGACCTTATTATAATCGATCATATTACCAGCCTACCCTGAAATTGGGCCGGGGTGACACCCGGCAATGTTTTCCACTTCTCTTTGAGAGACAATATAAAATCTAATCTCCTGGTAAAAATTGGTCTCTTTTTTTCCTGCTCTCTTGAAAAATATATTCGAAAACTGATTTTCATAGTAAAAAAAAAAAAATGTATAGATTATTATAATTTCTTCGATACAACAAAATAAGTTCATAGGAACACTTCCATCTCCCTTTCTCAAATACGAATTGTCGTTTCATTATTGACGTAAACATTTTAAAGTAATCGATTAATATATTAATATAATATATTTATAAAATATAAATCCATAATTATTTTTTCTATAGGGCTGTTATATTATACGTCCATTATTCCAAACGAAATGAAAGTTCTTTATGACAAAAATAAAAGGCAATGAACAAACACCCACAAAGCAATATTTTTGACAGCTAAATATACACATTATTTTGCCCATGTACACATATGTTCATTCGCTGTCATAATTATGTTCCATTTATGAATTTAACTTGTACATTTTATGTCATCTTTACAGATTTTATTTGATATTTTATCTTATCAATGTTCATGTTGAAATCAAAAATAAAATAATTTAAAGAGGAAATGTTTAAAAACTAGGCAGTCTCCCCAGATTTCTATATTATAATAAATAGATGGTGGATGTGAGACCGCTCTTGTTCTGTCCCGGGAAAGATGGACCACGCCCAAATTATATATTTGTGACACCCATCTCCTTGAAAAGCCTAAATTGAAAATGCCAAAAAGAATATGCATCAGATAACAATTAGCGAAGCAATAATAGTTAACATTAATAATTGCCTAAATAGGATTTAACTGAGAACAGGACAATACTTAAGTTATTATATAAATTAAACAATTAAATTCTTGGATTACAGATAGGCATTATACTGATTATAGTTTATAAAATAGAGCGAGTGAATGATGAATGTAAATATGGTATGAATGAGATCATTTATCTGTATTATTATTGCCTTATAAAAGGCAGATTGTAATTATTGCACAATAAAGATTGTTGTACTAATAAAATAAAATAGTTAAAAATATTTGTGTTCCGACTTAATTTTTTTAGAAAACGCTGAAAAGACTATTCTAATAAAATCTAATCTCCTGGTAAAAATGTGTTTCTTTTTTTGCTGCTCCCTTGAAAAATATATTTGATAATTTATTTTCATAGTAAAAAAAAGTATACTTAAGCCAATCTGGACATACGGAATAGAGCTATGGGGGACAGCAAAAAAGTCGAACATCAAGCCTATCCAATCCTTTGCAATCAAAAGTCCTGAGAACAATCGTAAATGCCCCTTATTACGTCAGCAACAAAACCCTTCATAACGATCTTAATATACCCTACATTCTAGAACTCATACCTTCCATGAATTTCCATAGTAACCTATCCAACCACCCTAATCCCCTAGCACAGTCATTGCACTGGACCACTCATCCCTATAATCCTCCTCGGAGACTAAAACGGCAGTGACCTCGTGACAGTGGGAGTTTTTCCAATCATGTCCTGATCGTCCATAGTAAAAAAAAAACCTTGCTTATATTTTTTTTTTGTATCACTCCAAAACATGTTCGTACATTCTTCCATTAGACACTCGACAAACCCTTGTTGAATCCTTAACTAGCCAATAACCCTCTCTTCAATTTTGACAGAATCCTTAATCCTCTCTTCAATTTGTTATGTTGACTTCTCTAGCGACCTCGGAGCCAGACTCAAACGATTGATGATCTAATATTGACGATTTATTTTCGATATCCCTAGGGACGCTCCCCACTCTATCCCTAGTTCCCAACATCTTTCCCCTCCTGAGTTATATAATACTTTTATCAAATACCCCGTCCTTTATGTATTGCCATTATTATTTAATGTTTAATCACTCCCATTACACCCGTGTCGGCACAATTCGGATAAATACTGTGCGTTGTGGTTTATAACCACTGCCAAAGTTGTTTTATTTAAATTTTTTATGTTACAATTATTTTTAAACAGCCGTAGGTAGAGGCTGTTATTTAACTTAACGCCCTTTACAGTAATTAATACTTATTACTTTTTTTTTTCTTTTTTTTTTTTATAAACAATGAACAATATTTACAAAAATTTCTCCTCTTGCTGCATGCGCAGATGGATTTGAAAGAGGGTAGAATCACAATAACAATATCTTTGTACAGTGAACATATCAATACAAATAAACAGGACTAGGTGATGGAGCTCCCCTTCGGATTACAAAAAGGGAAAACTTATAAACTAAAACCTAAACCTAGAACCTAGGACTAAAGCGTACCAGCCGTGACAGCGTCCTGCCATCGATGGGGGAACGGAGCGGGGGTTATTGTGTTGAACACCGGGTTTGTCAAGGACTGTAGTGAGTAAAAAAAATTTGATATGTCTACGTTGGATGAATTCATATACAAATCAATGACTTCGTGAAGCTCACTGTTGCTCCGCTGCTTGAATGAAGTACCTCTGACCACTTTCATCAGTATACCGTTTTGGAATTGTTGGAGTCGCCGAGCTGTCGTATACGTCAGATAACGAAACAGCGATTCACCATACAGCAGAGCAGGCCTGAGTACACTCTTGTAAATCAATAGCTTCAGACGCAGTAATAGATTGGGGGAAGTCAATAAATGCGTAAGCCGGTAACACTTCGTGCGGGTTTGCTTCAACTTCCTCGCAAAATGGTTGCTAAAACGGAAGTGTTTGTCCATTTTAATGCCCAGATAGTTTTGCAGCGTTCCTACTGTGTAAAAAGTAGGCAGCGGACTTTTTCCCTTTTACAGGCTACTTCAGCCTGTCTAAGAGCTACCTTGGCGCTCATACTGCTCCTGTAGACCGCTATGTCATCAGCGAAAGCAGTAACTGTGGTATTTTTGTACACGTTCAGAAGTACTTTTATTTTAGTGGCATTGTAGCATTGTAGCATTGGAGCATTAAATGACACAACCACGCAAGATATCATTTCTCTTCGTAAAACGTAGGATGAGTTCAAATTGTTAACCAGATTTATTATTTAAATTGGAAAGATATTTTAATTTTATACCTGGCTAAAAATGATGTTTGTTCGGAACCTAATAAAAAAAGTAATTAATCAATAAGTGTGAATTATGCTTTATGGAGTTGAAAATATTATCTTTTAACTCTTTTGACAATATTATATGTGACTATAAAGGTTTTAAACAATAGCAATAATTATTTATTTATGGATTTCTCTTAAGATTTTGAGTCATTTTAATTTTTTAATCAGATTTTAAAACATGCTTTTAAAACTATGATATGTCTTGTGTGCTGTAGCCACCAGAAGATGACAGATTGTCGAAAGGGTTTGTGCCCTAATAAAACTTGATTGAAACAACCCACCGAAAAACTTACTTTCACTAGTGGTTCAATCCTGTTTATTCAATAACAAATTAAATTATTTGCAAGTAGTATAATGAATTCATTGGCAGTCATTGTTCGATCGGCCACCGCGCAGATCCTAAACAACAATGGTGTCCAGTCCTGTCTTCGTCAACATTATCCCGCAGGATACCCTCTCTAACAATGCATGATTACCAGGATTCGCATCCTCTTTGTCCTGTGTTTTTAATCCTGCCGGGACTCTTTTCCCTCTGGGAACCAGCGAATGGGCATTCCGGGTCTTTCTTTGAGCGCGGACTGCAGCTAAATCAACCCCTTCACCGGATAGCTGCTCTTTTTACAGGTCATATGTCTGCAGAACCACCGAAAATCGGTCTTTTGGGGAATAGGGACCCCTGATTGTTTTTAATCATTCCTATAGTTTATTATCTGTAAATGAAAGGTTCGGGGAAAGCATTTTGTAAAAGAGGTTTTAGTGTTTGAACATATTTATTCTGGTAACCAAAAATTTACAATGTCATTTATTAATTGATTGAACAAATTATAACCGCTATTTCTGTTGCACCATAAAAATTCACAAAAATATGAGTTTTTTACTTAACTTGTAAAACTTCTTGTACCATGTTCTTTTTTGTTTCTTGCCTTTGCTTGTGCCCATAACGATTCAATACCTGTGGTTGGATCTACGAAATTATGTGAACGATTCACAGTACAATGCTGGTAATTCATTCCTACTATGTTAATAATGCGGGTGTAGGATGCCCACATATCAGATATAATGGTTGTATTGGAGTGAATACAGTATGATATTGATTTCAGTAGTGTTTCCGATGTACGGTCTGGCACGCAATACATGAAGCATTGCTTATCTTCCCAAAAAACACCTCCGATGACCCATTGGTTAGGATAAATTCTACCAACGTGATTTTTGCGCCGAGAAAAACTCGATTTGTCTATCTCAACTGTTTTCCTGGCTCTCCGATCTTTCTGAAATTTTTTCATAAATGATCTGCGCAAACTTCTCGAAACATATTTTTCCAATCTTTAATAGTATCGGTTGCTAATCCTAGTTCCTCTTGACAGAATTTAGTAGATGTATATTCTTTTGTCCAGCAGTATAGCAAAATAACAAATTTCTTAAGTGGCAAATTACTGTTTTTCAAAAATGTTCCTTTTCTCAATCCAAAGGTTTCTTTGCAGCTTCTCACGTTGCATGCATCTCCATCTAGCCTTTTACCCTTGATAAAGTTTCATTTGATGGTCATTAGAACACATTTTTTCACTATGCAATACCTCCTTAGATAGAAGAAACAAAACCGCTTATTCCTTCGTATCTACTTCAGGAGCTAAATCAAATAACGGCATGATGTTTCCCTTTAGGTTCACAAAACTGAACTGAAATATTAACAGCAAAGTTTACTAAGACGGGTCAAAGTAAACATAAATATAGATTACAATTACAATTACAGGAGTGGTTAAAGGTGGGAAAATAACCAAAACCATGCCAGATATCAGTGGGGTCCCTATTCCCAAAAAGACCCTCGAAAATTTAATACAGCAAATGTTCTTGTATTTCCATTGATAATCAACGTTAACCATGCTCTCTCTCTTTCTCTCTCTCTCTCTCTCTCTCTCTCTCTCTCTCTCTCTCTCTCCCTCTCTCTCCCTCTCTCTCTCCCTCTCTCTCTCTCTCTCCCTATATATATATATATATATATCAAATACCTCACCTGCCTATAATTTAATATAATAGCCTTGTCTATATAATAGTCTACAATTTAGAATTTAAAAAGAAAACCTATCAACGGTTCTATTAGTAAGTTAACATTTATGTACTAACTTTTATTCATATCTTCATTTTTAATTCAAATTTAAATGTTAAACATGTTTAAAAGTGATGGGGCTCACCTTATGAATAACAAAACTTACTTACGTATAACGAACGAAACCATAACATAATCTTCCAAGACAGTATGTTGCCATCGATGCGGGAAGGGTGGCTAACAACCTTAAGAAGAGCTAGTTTGTTAATCTCAAGTCACTATATGAAATATATTATATTGTGGGATTGTGGTGCCTCTACTATTTATAATTATTAATAAATGAAAACCAAAGAAAAATATACTTGAAAGATTATTTAACACCTGAATGCACACATTATGGCTTCATTAATTCTCTGTTTTGTTACTGCACATGCTCGTCTAATGAATACCTGGATGTTCTTAAGTCTTCATTTTTTTATTCAAAGGTTTTCTTTTCACGAATCTACGGTCATGTGCGATTTCACCTCTTGAAATAGATGGAGGATTCCAACTGCATGAAATTATCAGTTAATAATTGTATTGCAGATAAGACAAAGTATCCAGCTATTGCTACTTGTCTAAGTAAGTCCGATATAATGTGGTACTAACTATTCGCCAATGTCCGTGTACCATTAGGAATGTAGTTTAATTTTTTTTGGAAGTGGGGGGGGGGGCGATTTAGAAATAAAAGGAAGAACCTAATGAAAAAGTGCATTAGTGTCTGTTCAATGAAGCTTACTCGACCATCGTCTGTAAAGGTCGTGAGTGCCAAGTCATGCCTCTTAATGAGCTAGCTGTGTCCTCAATTATTCCACCTGTGGCCTTTTGATGCAACTGCATTCTGCGCATGACTGGTCATCATCACGTCGATGATTGCAGCCTGCTGTCTGTAGATGATTTGCAATTTTCTCTACAAAGTATAAACGCTTGTGTTCTGGATGGCTTTTCCAGCGCCAAGGAGCAAAGTATCGGTCGAGACATGCCCAATAGAACCTTTTAATGCAATGAGCGAATCTTTTTAAAAATATTTAGCTATTTTCAAATCAATCTATAAATCAAAAAATATACATTACGTAATATGACAGACATTACATTTGTTGAGTGTTGGTTTAATCCTCTATTTGTTCACTTAATACTTAGGATGTTGACAACACATGAAGTCATAGATTAGTTAACCATCGGTTTTGGATGCTTACCTCATCCCTATATCCCCGGATCAGACATGCCTCAAGAACTAATCCACCGCGTGACGAGGGTAGTGCTCAGGAGTCTTGGATTTACCTAAGTACTATAAGTCACTAATAAGTGAACAAACAATACACTGAGTCAAAGATAAATTCACACATGACATCGTAGGCTTAAGTAAGCCATGTATAATAATAAATTAAATCCGTTAGACAAGACTTCAAAAACAGGTAACACTCAAGTTGTCAATGTCGGTTACCTTTTCCCTCATGACCTAAATTTCTGTTTTCTAAACTGGATTCGCTATTAAGTTATTCTCTCGAGGCTGAACCATCCCCTTAAGAAACAAACGGAGTCTTACACATCATGCCAACCAATAGACCGAAGGGTAATGATACAATTTCACGGCTAGTGTTTCAAATAGTAAATATATTTATTTGATAAAGCTAAATATTAACATGCTCTGAGGTGTTGAAGCATCAAATTTATTATTATTATTTATATATTATTATGGATTATTTATTTAATAATTAATTGCTATGAGAGATCATTCGTTAAAGTTGGGACAACGAATAGAAATTGAATGGAATACGTCCCCAGTCGAAAGGGGGACGAAACAAGTCGTTTATTTGAAAAAATAGATCTCGCGAAAAATTCGCTTTTTTTTGTATATCATTGTAATTATAATAACATATATCAGCGTTCTTAATTTTTCAACTATATGCCTACTACCATTTAACTGTTATGTTGCTAAATCCATAGCTAGTGGCTTTTAAAATAGTAAATACTAATATTTATGTACATAATTTTATTACTATTGCTATCATTCAATTGAATTGTGCAGTGTATTTTTTTTATTATTTTTATACCTTTTAATTTTTTTTTTAATTTTCTCCTCCTATATGATGTATGGTTTTTTTTTGTTAGTAAGAGCTGTATTTGTTTATTGTTATTATTCATAAGAGACATGGTCTCAGATTTTTTTTTTTTTGCTAAAATTACAATCTGCCTTATTAGGCAATAAGTAATTAAGATAAATGGTCTCATTCATACCATATTTACGATTCATCATTCACTCGTTTATTCATACAATATTTACAGACAGCCCAGAGGCCTCCAAAATCCACATGTATGCGAAAGAAGAGCGGAGTCTTGGGAATACCCCCACGCTTCTCCGTCAGCCGCTTCACCGGATACGAGCCAGTGGAGGCTGACCAAGAGCGCGAGAGCCACAGACGCTCAGTCTATGGCTGGAGAAACTGGCCATTGCCAGGACTCCCACTGTCACGCGTTTATAGCCAGTCACGAGGCCACTGCCGTTTCAGTCTCCGAGGAGGATTATAGGGATGAGTGGTGCAGTGCAATGACTATGCTAGGGGATTAGGGTGGTCAGATAAGTTACTATGTAATTTCATATACTTGGAAAGGATGAGTTCAAGAATGTAGGGTATGTTAAGATCGTTATGAAGGGTTTTGTCCATTAAATTAATGATTAATTATATAATCAATAAATTTAGACGAATATTTCATTAATTTCTGCATAGTAGCGTAGGTCGATTAGAGGTCCAATGCAAAATTTTAGGTACATAGGTCAAGTAGTATAAGGTTCGTGTCGCACAAAAATGGCCAACGCGAAATTATTTAAAGTTTTAAAGTATTTTTTTGCAAATCAGTCCGCTCAAGTCACACACACACAGAGTACGTTGCACTTATTTTCCCTCCATTCCTATAATCTTTGAATATTTCATATTTATAGTATTGGACAAACATTTATTTATTTTATAGGGAAAAAAATACTGCCATAATTGGGACTCGCCAATATCTAGCCAAGGGCTTTACCAACTGAGGCAATAAATATCGGCGAGGACTCAGATTCAAATCCCGATATTACAAGTAATCGCAGACCGAATCTACTATTTAACAAGTATGTAAAGAGTGTCCCAGAATTACCGCAAGATTTGAATTTGCCACCATTTGTGCAGTAAAATGCTGGCAACCCTAAAAAAAAAAAACAATTAAACAGCTGACAGTTTAGGGTTATTAAAAATGGAGCGTTACACGATAGGACAAGGTGTCTTTATTGTTGAACATTATCTCAAAAATAATGAAAGTTTGGCGGCCGCAGTTCGAAAATTTCATACGAAATATGTTCGGAATAGTGTTTTGACTTCATCAACTGTGAAGAGATTAATTAGAAAATTTAAGGAGACTGGATCCGTTGGAGACACTAAACACATTGGTCGCCCAAAAACAAGACGTTCAAATGTCAATATCGAAGCAGTGCGCGAGAGTGATGTTGAAAATCCATAATTGGATGATATTGATGTGGCCAATATGTGGTTTCAACAAGATGGTGCCATACAGCCCTTGAAAAAATTCAAATACTGTATGAAACAATTCCAGATCGTGTACTCCATCAGAAAAGGTGATCAGAATTGGCCCCCTAGATCGTTTGATTTAATACATTTAAATTTCTTTTTATGGTGTTATTTGAAGTCAAAGTAGACAAGCCCACATCCACCCGAGCATTAAAAGAGGAAATTCAATCACATTTATGCCAAATGGCTACGGAAAATTTCGACAAAAGAGTGCGTATGTGCTAGCAAAGTCGTGGAAGCCATTTGCCCGATGTGTTATTCCATAAATAACCCTATCCTATTTACTTTATAATTCAATAAAAAAATAACACCAAAAATACTAAAAACTGCGTTTTCTATTCAAATCAAATCTTGCGTTAATTTTGGGACACCCTTTAATTGCGAAATAGTGTTCTTCTATGGTTTAGGTTAATTTTTTACCTGGCTGGGCCATTAAATCCCTTATTAATTATTTTTCAACTTCATGCAAACGTCATAAAGGCACATGGACGAAAAACAAACGAGTTTCTACCCATATCACAAATAGTATATTGGGTTGAAGGAGATCTCTTAGCAGATACATCTACTCGTGTCTAACGTAAATAGTGGCTACCTATTTAAATGAGGAAATTATATTGCCAGTATGTTTTAAAACAGTTAACAAAGCATATGAACAGAACATCAAACGAAAATTGATCTCCTTTTTTATTCTTCATCGAGATCTTGGACTTGTTTAAGTCCCTCCGCTTTTCCGACACGTTCATCCTTGGGGCACAGAATGAGTGGATACAAGAGTTGTATGCGCATAGAGGAATAATGGTTTGAGCAGGCATCCTGGGAAAATAGCGGGAAACTTTAATACTATTTCCTGAGGAGGATTGTTAGATATTCACATGGATCCGGCAAGAGAGATAAGGAGGCAGACCTGCTCCGCTGATGAGTGCAGCAACCGAACCTATCTTTTCCATCTGACACTATAAATCCAGCCAGTCTGCGGAGATATTCCCCTCGGAATGAGGTTTTCACGCACCCTTACTCCTGTCTGAGGACATGGTCTGCAGGAGGAACTCCGCTACAGGGACTCTTATCAGTCTGCGTGTCTTTTAGGTCCGGGAGGCACTCGAGCGGGGAGCACAACGATAGCCATCTAAGTCCCTTCGCTCAGGCCTCAGTCATTTATATTCCCATGACATTTTTATGATTGAATTTATTGTATTAATTAGAATTAGTGTGATACTAAGGATTCTCTTTAAATCATCTATATAGGATGAGTATCGTCCTGGTGTGGAAACTAGGAGTTACTCCTTGGAATGTTTGAAAAAAAAACACTTTCTTTACGGTGGGAGTATGTTGCCAGTAAACAACAGATTAGCGTAATAAAGAAAGAGCTGTTCAGACCCTCTTCAAAGCAACACGTGGTGTACTCTTAGTGAAAGTATAGTTTCTTATTAGGGGAAGTTTTCAGTTATCACCACTTTCTAATCCCCCTTTAATACTCAGCTCCTTGCTTCCTATCACACCCTTTCTACTCAGCGATGACAAAAGTTAGATCATCAGACGGACAATTAGGTAGGGGCATTAATTCTAAAGGCTGTCCTAGAATTAACGCAAGATTTGAATTTGCCACCATTTGTGCAGTAAAGTGCTGGCAACCCTAAAAAAACAAAACAATTTGACAGCTGACAGTTTAGGGTTAGTAAAAATGGAGCTTTACACGATAGAACAACGCGTCTTTATTTTTGAATATTATCTCAAAAATAATGAAAGTTTGGCGGCCGCAGTTCGAAAATTTCATACAAAATATGGTCGGAATAGTGTTTTGAGTTCATCAACTGTGAAGAGATTAATTGAAAAATTTAGGGAGACTGGATCAGTTGGAGACACTAAACACACTGGTCGTCCAAAAACAAGCCGTTCAAATGTCAATATCGAAGCAGTGCGTGAGAGTGTTGTTGAAAATCCATAACACAGTTGTTTGCGCCGAAATTGGATGATATTGATGTGGCCAACATGTGGTTTCAACAAGATGGTGCCACATGCCATACAGCCCATGAAACAATTCAAATACTGCATGAGACATTTCCAGGTCGTGTACTCTCTCGTTCGGTTCCCCTAGATCGTGTGATTTAACACCTTTAGATTTCTTTTCATGGGGTTATTTAAAATCAGAGGTGTATGTCAAAAAGCCCACATCCACCCGCCCATTAAAAGAGGAAATTCAACGCTGCATCAACGAAATTCAACCACATGTATGGCTAATGGTTATGGGAAATTTCGACAAAAGAGTGCGTATGTGCCAGCAAAGTCGTGGAGGCCATTGGCCCGATGTGTTATTCCATAAATAACCCTATCCTATTTACTTTATAATTCAATAAAAAAATTACAACAAAAATACTAAAAACTGTGTTTTCTATTTAAATCAAATCTAGCGTTAATTCTGGGACAGCCTTTACAATGCCTACCTGTTTTATTGTAGCATTGTTTCACTTAATATTGCAAAATGAACTCCTCGGTTAGCACATATAGCTATGCAACGCTCCATAAACCTCAGTATTAATAATCTCAGTACTCTTGATTATTACGATACTTACTTATGAACCCGGCATTATATACAGCAGCTGAAAGGAAGTATCACAATATTTATTTTGTTTTCACTTATGAAATGTAATTTATCAACCGAACTCGTTTATTTATCTATTCAACCCACTGACCCGTGACCGGCCATTTATTCAGTGTCTTCGTCCTTAGATTGATTTACAAGATCAGGGACTATTCCTCCATCCGTTTCATGTGACCCTTACCATCTCGACCCTTTCCCTGTAACTTTGAAAGCATTGGCCTTTTCACAGCTTCTCACCTCGATGTTTTCCTATTTCTGATGCGTTACTTCCTTGAGATACAGGACGCCTACCCTAGAAATCCAACTGCCCATGGATAGGCGTTACGCTTATAAGGTCAGATGGTTCCTGGGATCTTAAAGTTTATGAAAGCACCTTACTTTTCACTAACCTCAACTTTGGTCGTCCTCTCGTCGGTTTCTTCTTTTTTCTTCTTGCCAAACTAAAAATCGTTCAGATCAATTGCCTCTCCCTGTTTTTTTTTATCATTGTTTGTAGCGGTCCACGGTTTTGAACCACATGTTGATTCTGTTACCTATGGTCCAGATAAAGAAAGGAGACGATTTTGTTTGTGTGCTTTAATAAGAATACTTTGTAACAGTATTGAAGTCGTAGATTGTCGTGGAGTCGATGCCTTAGACCACTGGTATAATTGTAAGGGTCTTTAAGGTTTAAGACAACATCAGCAGCAAATCTATTTACAAAAAGTTTCAATGGACAACTAGATGTCGTAAGATTGAACATAAATGACACTTAACAATATTATTATTAGAGAAAAGAGGTGCATTGAAAACTCCAGATAAGAAAGCTAAGTGTTCCAAAATCCTTTATTTGTCGGTCTAAGCGTCAGTGGCCCCTCTGCTCCAGGCACTTTTAGACTATATACCTAGTTAAACCTCATCTGTACTGTACTTAAATGTTGCCACACTTTCCCCAAGCCCGAATACAGCGTACATCGCGGCAACACCGCAGGCGGTCAAGAAGGATCCGGCCGGACCGGCAGACAGCTGCGGATGACCCAGGAGGACGATGCACCCGCTGCAGTTTAGGTCGGGTGCAACGTACCAAGAGGCCAGGGCAGTGCCCCCGCCAAATCTTTACATACTGCTTCACTCCTCTGGCTAATGGCGCGCTCACGTGCTCCGAAGGGAAACACCGTCTCTGCGAAGACATTTTTGAGTCAAAACATCAGTAAAACACATCAATATTGACGTTATATAATATTACTTTTAAAATAGAATAGGAGAGCTGCCTTATAGCGTGGAGGTAAAAAGTCAACTCTTTCGTAACATGACAACGGTCGAAATCGCTGGACATTTAGTATATTTTATCTTACTGGTAACTCATTCAATTGATATGTGAGACGCTTGATAAATTAGCTAACCTTTAATGCATCATCGAAAACCGAAATAAATCCTTTATATACGTCATTTTACATACGAATAAACCAAAATAAATACAAAAACAACGTTATATTTATCAGACATCTGAGAGTACAGGTTTTCCTAAGGCAATTTCGGCTATGATATTATAAAACGTTAAGTTATTGACTTTCAATTGGCTACAAGTACCTAACAACACATTCCGATATTTTATAATCCATCGGTTGAGAAAATTAACTAATATTATCCGCAACACTTTTATCTTTTAAATGCTGTTCAATGCACAATCGGTTTGTAGCCCGCAGGATGTCATCATATTGTACACAGTGTGCAGAAACTTGACCGTCTGTAACGATTGTTTAATTGTTCCGTTTCGTAGTTCCGCAATTGTAACTATCTTTAAAGTTCAGGAGAGATAAAAAAAAGGGTAATATATTATTATTTTATATGATTCATGACTGAAGTAACTACTACAATAACAAATAACGTAACATTTCTGTTATTTTCATGCATCATAACATGGTCAGTATATATTCGATATAAATAAACGAATTTATAAGTAAATATACTATTGTACTGTAATTTATTCGCCACGAATAAATAGAAGTTCACCTCTTCTCGTACCGGAAAACACCCGCCTACGTTTCCTTATTTTAATAATAAAAAACCTTAGGCGTCAGTTAGTTCACGCCGCGGAGCTCACGATAGGGCGCGGGCATAGCCCGGCCTCTGAGCTGCCTATATAAGGCCGAAATTCAGAGCTTTTTTTCATTCTTTCGGAACCTGGCACCTGAAAGAAACCTCTCTCACACTCTCTCTGCACTGGCGCTTGCTGCTCTACTCGAACCATGAGGTTCTTATCCAACTACCTTTGCATCTCTCTTTCCTAACCTTGCTGTTTTAGTCCGGCCTTGTCAGACCGTACACCTTCCTAGTGGGAATCTCTACCTTCGCCTCACTAAAACTATCACCTCCCTGGAAGGGGTCCCCTTCCATGCGGTCTCTGGCACCCTACAAACTGTACCTAGTAGCGTCTCCCCCAGCGATCCAGTCTGCCTTTGACATCCGGACAGTTTTCGTCTACACTTGAATTGTGAATTCGTGGTCATTCCAAGACCACATAAACTACCTATAATACCTGCGCTGTTCCTCTTCTCCTGAACATAGTGCAATGTCGGGGCACACCTTCTTAGATCTTATGGAGTCAGATCAATACAAATAAAGCACCCCACCGACTAGGCCACCAGCAAAGGTCAAAGACCACAGGTTTACCCATTTTACCTCTTTCTTAATACCCTCCGGCGGTGGCCGGGTCGAAGGGACGCCCCTTTCTTCTTGCATGTACTATGTTGGGACAGTGCTCATTTTAAACTATTTCCCCTTGTAAAATTTGAGAATGGATCAATCATTACGCCACTAAATTAGATAAATAACATATTAAATTCCTAGGACTATGGGCCATAAAATAATACTTCAAACTGTAACCCTAACCTGTAATAACGGTTAAGAACGTTCGGCTGTTACATAGTATATTGGCGCCCATCGTGGGGGGGCTCATCACCGCGGAGTAATTGCTCCAACAGTTTACGACTGCGCAATCAAAATGCTCAGCTCCTATACCCTCAAAGTAGTATAAGGTATTACAAGTGTAACCGCAGATGTTCCCGGGCGGCCGCCCCAATTACGATCATACACGGGGGGTGGAGGTTGTAAAAGCGAAGGGAGAAGTTGGATTCATATTCCCAAGGGCCGGCATAAACCTCAATACGGCGCTCCTGTAATAAACTTGGGATTTAATTCAGAGCACCAGTCACGGCGCCTCTCTCCCGTAAGGGATGGTCTGTTCTAGAAGGGATTAACCTCAGCCGGTGGTTGTAAATTTTAATTTAAATCCATGTTAAGAGGATAGCAATCGCAAGTGTCAGAATTAATGGTTTATAATGATTTACACTGCGTCGGAGGAACGCAATTTGTGTATAATACAAAAGTTTATTTGCTACGAAGGGATGGGATTGTGAACCACACCTCATGCAAAGGATTACTGACTCAAGGGTCCCGCAGAGCTCATGAAGCAGCAACATATGTTGCGATCTGTTAAGGAAAATCAAATGTTGGCACGCACTGTGCACGAATGCACAGTGCACTGTGCACGCACTGACCTGTATTCGATTTACGGCTAACGGATTGTTTCTATTCCAGAGTTGATGGTTCGAACAGGTTGGGGACTAGTCACCTGCTCAGCGATAAAATGAGTAGATAAATTAATTTACCTACAGTTAATTTGGCAACGAATTTTAAAAATGTGATCATTGGATGAAAATAAGCTAACAGCAAAAACCATACCGACCAATAAAAACCAATTTTTTTGTTTTTTCTCCTCAGTTCTGTTTGGCACGCGAGGGAAGTGACAAACATGTGAATTTGGGATGTCTCTGGGCTGTTTGTAAATGTTGTATGAATGAGCTAATGAATGATGAATCGTAAATATGGTACGAATAAGAACATTTATCACAATTATTTATTGCCCAATGAGGCAGATTGTAATTTTAGCACAGTAAAGAAGTTATTATTACATTTTCAATAGCTAAAACAGCAAATTATTTCTTAACAAGCGCTTAAAATCAAGTGCCTGTGAGTGAGTTTTGTTTATGGTCACGATCTCTGTAGTAGTTCTCACATATTCGGTCACGAATTATGTATCACACAATCTATAAGTAAATACTTAAACAAAATAATTAATATAATGTTTTATCGATATAATAAAGGGTGTCCCAGAATTAACGCAAGATTTGCTTTAAATAAAAAAATACAGATTTTAGTATTTTTGTTGTTATTTTTTTATTGAATTATAAAGTAAATAGGATAGGGTTATTTATGGAATAACACATCGGGCAAATGGCATCCACGACTTTGCTGGCACATACGCACTCTTTTGTCGAAATTTTTCATGACCATTTGGCATAAATGTGGTTGAATTTCGTTGATGCAACGTTGAATTTCCTCTTTTAATGTACGGGTGGATGTGGGCTTGTTGGCATACACCTTTGACTTCAAATAACCCCATAAAAAGAAATCTAAAGGTGTTAAACCATACGATCTAGGGGGCCAATTCTGATAACCGAAACGAGAGAGGCTTCAATTGTTTTGTTAACTGAGTTTTGCAAGCATGGAGACCCAGATCTTTAGTAGAGAGCTTCTTGAAATTTGCAATTCTTGTCTACGACACCGAATTGATGTGTCAGCTATCAGCTGTCAAATTGTTTTTTTTTACTGCACCAATGGCGGCAAATTCAAATCTTGCGTTAATTCTGGGACACCCTTTAGTAGCGTACAAGTCTGAATAGGACCTCTTGACTATTACGCCCCAGAGTCTAAAAGTGGCAAAAAATTAATTGTCGAAGTATTTGACCCTAACGGTGTGTTCTGTGAAATTTCAAGCTTAGCTGTTGAGTTTGAAGGGACTTGAAACTAACAAAGAGTAGTACGCGGACTTTTTCCTAAACTATTCGTGACTATTGTGTAAGAGTGAGAAGCTTTTCTTTTGTAGTTTTCAGTCGATAAAACTACACGGTACTACACGCTGCCCTAGCCTACCTATATCAGGTTATCCCTTCATCCCATCTATCTGTTCAAACAGGGACCGATTCCTTCAAGATAGGAAACTCAAATAGTCTTTGTATGAACAAAAGGACACTGTACAGTATTGTTACTAAGATGCTTACACTGCTCAGTATTGTTACTAAGAAGCTTTACTACTATTTTCCCTGCGTATATAATGCTAGAATGCTGTGACTCTTATAGATATTTAGTGAACCGTTATCTACTGCATCACCTAACTCAACTCCTCATTAAAGCAATAGGTTTATTCGTGAGGAGCCATTATGAGTAATAGCTCATTCAACATTGAAATTCGGCTTTCTTGATCTGTTCCAGAAGCTTCTCATGCATCGTCATGGGCCTGATGTGTTAACCACCACCATTTACCTCAACCCCAGAATATAAATAAGGTTTTTTTTACTGTGGAAAGAAATTTATAAATATGTTTTTCAGGAGATTTTAACCTGGAGATTGAATCTTATCAGAATATTTTTTTTAGCGTTTAACGTCTGCTTGATTTTCCGATTAAATTTGAGGTTGAAACACTAGCATTGGATATTCACTAGTTATCACATCCCCTTATTATCATCTTAATATACCCTACATTCTTACAATTCCCTTCCAAGTTCATAAAATTCCAAAGTAACCTATCCAACCACCCTAATCCCGTAGGACAGTCATTGCACTGCACCACTCATCATTATAATCCTCTTTGGAGACTGAAACGGCAGTGGGCTCGTGACATGCTATAAATACATGACAGTGGGAGTCCTGGCAATGGCCAGTTTCTCCAATCATGTACTGAGCGTATGTGGCTCTCGCGCTCTTGGTCAGCCTCTACTGGCTCGTTAAATAATCTTGTAGAGAAGAGTCTTTGAAAAAACTAATATTAATCAGTTACAGCGTTAGACCATACTGTGAATGTTTAGGCACGAGTGAGGGTGTCTTGGCTCTAAGCAGGTAAGAAAAGGGTATGATTTTAGGGAAAAGGAAGAGCTGGAAAAAGAGAAAAAAAGGGGAACCATAAGTCTCAACTGAGGTACACGTTTATACTGAAAATGTAAGATATAATGACTATTATATAACTGGCTCGTATCCGGTGACATGGCTGACGGAGAAGCGTGGGGGACTTCCCAAGACTTCGATTCCTCCTTCTCACACGAGGGAGGTGACAACCATATGGATTTGGGAGGTCTCTGGGATGTTTGTAAGTACTGTATGGAATAAGCGAGTGAATATTGTTTGATCGAGAACATATATCATAATTAGTTATTGCCTAAATAAGGCAGATTGTAATTTAAACACAATGAAGAAGTTTCAATAGTTAATTAATTGGGTATAGGTTTACTCAAATTAGCATATTTTTTTAAAAAATTTTGTTAATAGCCTGTCATTCCTAGAAATTGTCAAGTTGTTTTTTTATCATGTAGTATTCCTAAGTTTTCAATGGTATCTTTCACGGGTTGTGTTTAAACCCTAATGCCCTAAAAATGGTAATTATTATTAGGATTCCGTCGTGCCCAATTGTATTGATAAAGCATGGTTGTTAAATACATTTTCTGGACGTTCTTCGTCCTTTGTTGAATATATATCATCCTTAGTATATCATCCTTGTATAGTCCAAATGGCATTATTAAGAATTCATAATGTCTATCGTCCGAACTAAAAACAAATAACAAGAGTTTGGTACTGCACTTACCCGAAGGTAAGTCAATAGTTGAAAATGTATTTGATCATTGTAATTTATTTAGCAAGTATTCAGTATACTTGGCAGTGGGTATTTGTCATTTACAGTTTATTGGTTGAGTTTGCTTTAGTCGATAATCGTTCATATTTTATTCCTTCCACTGGCATCCATTTTCTTGGTGACAATCCATAAAGCTGAATTGTAAGAAGAGCTGTTTTAAATTCCAATATTATTTTTCAATATTTTATCGACATATTCCTTTATTTTATATTTAAATTGTTTTTCATTTCGTGTCTCAAGGGCCTGGTGACTATCTTCAACAATTATTATAATTTGGCCATATTTATTTATTAAGGACACTAGTTTATTCGTGCCTTATTAATTCTTCTTTTTCGTGCTCGTTTCGTATATATTTTAAGTTATTATTTGCCGTTTTTAAGTGCCTTGTTTATTTTGATTATTCCTTATTTGCATTTTCCACCAGTCTTAAATTCTTCCATGGATTCATATCCTGCTCACGCCAGTGCGAAGTCATTTGGTACGCAGTCACATGCCACCTGGCTGGGGCTAGAGAGGGAAGTCGAGGTCTGAGTCACCTGTGTTGTAGCCATCTTGTCGGTGTAATAAAGTTTCATTAGACATAAATATCGGGGCCTTAAATTGAGGCATTGTTTTACTCGTTGATATACCAGAACTTGAAGTTGTCTAGCGGCTGTGTGCTGAGCCGCAACATCGAGAAGTGAGAGGAACATTGTTGGCAGAGGTGATAGACCAGGTAAGCTGAATTTCTTTCTCTGTCTTCCCGGTGTGGCAATTCATATTATACAGTCCATTTGTACAGTATAGATACCCTGGTGTTGGCTGTTTTAGCGTGTACAATCCTATGAGTATATTATATTTATTACTAAAGGGGTATACTAGAAATTTTACTATTTATCAATCGATACTTTGTGAGGAAAAGGTTTCCGATTGCTTTGCTAACTCCCATTGGTGTTAACTAGTAAGATCTTGTTGTTGGTGATATGTAGGTTTTGTAGGAACCAGTGCCCATCAGCTAAGATGTTCAAGTGTTATCAGTTATTTGAGGTAGTTCAGGAAATATTCAGAGGATTCTCGCTGGTACAGAGTTCTAAAATATTGTCAGGTAGACTACTTGGTTTCGTAATTGTTGTATTGTTTGACCATGTTGTTGATTTGCATTTTCCATATGATGCATTCTCTTGACACTGGTTTTTACCATACTTTGATTCTAAAACTAGGTTCATAGCATTTGTAATTTCGTGTGTTGTTGTTCTCATTCCGTGTTCCATATGGACAGGAGTGTCGAAATTGAAGTGATAAATAAAGTGGGTTAAATCTCTACGTAACTTGTTGAATGATATATGTTTATTGTAGGTTGCTCTAAGTGTTGGGAACGTATTCAATTTGATGTTCATTGTAAGTAGGAGTGGTATAGTGCTATAGAACCTTCTGATAGAACTCGTTCTATTTTTATCGCGTCCTGATATTTCCTTTTTAAATTGTGTATCAATCCCGTAATAGATGAAAGCATTATCCAATATAGATACTAGTGAGTCCTTTATCATCGAGTCTTTAGTTAGGATCCGCTTAACTAATTAATCTTAAAAATTTAAGGGCTAAGGAAAAAAAAAAAAAGAGTCGCGATGAAATGACTACCAATAGTCTACAATGATTACTCTGCCTATTTGGGTTAATGACGTCACAAGTGTATCATAGTACGTGCTGAACCGTCGTAAAATTTCCCTCTTTGATTGTTTCTACGACTGGTGTTGTAATGTAAAGTTATACTAATTTTATATATGTCAAGTTCTTTAGTGCGATAAAATTACAATCTACCTTATCGGACAGTAAGTAATTGTGATAACGATATTATACTAAATTGTTAAGCCTGTCTTGTCTCGTACAATAGTCTTGTAGTCATGTACAATAAAACTGAAGTTATAATTACCAAGTTTACTTTGTAATGCCTTTGTTCTTCTTAGTTCACTCTGCTTCTGGTAGAGTAACATAACTTAAGTATGAGGTGTTCTGATTGAAGATCGTTGAAACGGGTCACTGTCTTGGTAATCAGGACATTGTTGACGTTCGAACTGCTAACAGCTTTTTCATCGATTCTTCTCAAGATAGAGTGGCCTCAATGTCTTATACGCTACCGTGAAACTGTCAGGTCCCTGTTCGGGTGCCAGTTAAATAAGTTATCGACGGACTGTACTTTTTAAAAAGATCTATTCGGAAAATTGTAATGAAACTGCAGTGTCAATCAGCACCTTCACTTTCCTCTTAACTCTAGCACCAGTGTACTGCCCTCCCAATTAATCCATTTCAGATTCCCAGTTCATCTCCTTTCTAGACTCCATTGGGCATCGTTTCATTGTGGGTGGGGACTACGAAGCACCAACACTGGGGGGTCCAAATCCACGAATACACGAGGAGGTGCTCTGCTGTCTCTACTCACACGGAAACATTGCTCCACTATCTCTGATTCCAGCCGAAATCCAGATATCCTTGACTTCTTTTTCTACAATAGTTTAGGAACAGTAAACTATTCACTCAATGACCTCTCCTCCGATCATAGCAAGAACAACAATGATATAAAACTATATGCTACTATGTTACAGAACATTCAGTTCATAGAAATTTAAATCCAGTATAAAGAGAGATAAAGCTAGAGTGGGACGAAAGGGCTTAACTCCAAAGTCACCAAGGCTGTTAGGGGTTTACTGGACTATAATTAAAAAAAAAAAAATCAGATTAATAGCATTTATTTTTTAGTATTTATATAAAAACAGCTGTGGCCATGGTTACAAATTCCCATGTACAATATCTATCAAGGGGTAATATAAACAGCTTTTGAAGTTGTATCCGTTTTCGGACTCGTTTTAACGTTAACGAGTCCGGAGAACTTACTACTCTCTCCAGCATCTCATCACCAGCCAGGCCATATCCCTTCGACTGAAACTCCTCATATACAAGAGCGTCCTGAGGCCAGCTCTACTGTTTGGGACACCACTCTTTAGATTCCTATATGCCAACACCATAACTCGCCTCCAGAGCTTCCAGAACTCGAAGTTCGAGCTCCCCACCATCACCGACGCCATCAGACGACGTCACATCAAGTTCTTCGACTCGATGAAGCACAGTCTAAACCCTCTCTTCCGAGACATGACCGTGGTGGTCCACCGCCACCGGCACGATGGCAACTCACAAGATCAAGTAAATCATAAGAAATGGTTGACATCACGGCGCTTGGCCCACCAACAACAAGCCTCTAAGGGGCACCCTCCATTCCCGCACTCCCTACTCCTCTCACACCACCTTAAAGCAGGTCCTCCTAGTACAAGGATCCGATCACCCTAAATATTTTATATTTCTCCCTCATCCTATAATTCTAACTAGAGAGCTTAGGGGAAAAAAAAAAAATGTTTTCGGAGATTTTTTTCATGATATGTTAACGCGATTGCATTGTTTATGCTGCTCATGAATGCTACAGGTGGAATATGAGCGTTCCGCCAATCGAAAACGCTAGGACACAAGTGACTAAAGCGATGTAGAGACAGAAAGTGTTTTATTTGATAAGATAATAAAGGGACTACAGGGATGGTAGACGAGAGAGAGCGAGCACTATCGACCCCACGGTAGAGCGGCAGTAGGTAGCGAGCCTGCCCCCTACCTGACTCATCGCTCACCGTGGCCAGTCTAGACAGCGCCCAGACGGCCTCTAACCCACTTTCTGCTCCCGTCACAACACCATCTTCCTACTGGAGCTACACCCAGAACACCCAAGGCCCTGCATTTCGCCGCTTAACGAGGACTACGGGCTACGATTACAGTAGAATCCTGATAATTCCTATTGTCAAGGGACTGACAGTTTGCTACGAATTATCTGAAGTACCAATTATCGGGAAAACAAAATTAAAAAACGTATGTATTAAGAAGTTTGTAAAATGTAATATGGATAAAAACTATGCAATAAACACTGCTTAATACTAAACTAAACAATAAACAATACATGCAATAAAAAATATGTACTTATGTTCTAGATTGAATAAACACCAATCATTTGTACGAAAAAAATCCATAATTTTTTTTATGGATACCCAATGCGTTGGGTATTGTCAATTCCTCTGTATATTTCCTCCAACTGGTACATTTTAATTCCTTGCTTGCGCGAACTACTTTTTTAAGTTCTCTTCAAGTTGTGGGTAATCAACAGTCTTGAAGCGTTTTACTTTGCTGCTTGATGTCTGGGAAGTGATTTTGTCCTTGTTCTTCAGGATTGATGTGATCGTGGAACGAGGGACGTTAAAACGCTTGGATACGTCAATTTCCTTAAAGCCACTGGCCAAGGTGTTTATAATTTGTTGTTTCTCTTTACAATAGAGGCTAACTTTTTTCGGAGGCACGGTAACGTGTCACAACGATAACGAAAACGCGACTGAACTGTAGAAACGAAAGCTTAGTACAATTCCTAAAACTTTCCCTCTCTCCTCTCCTTATTTCCTTTCAGTAAAAAGAGTACGAATTACATATGGGATTTCATAGAAAACATTTATCTCGCACTCATTCTGCTCTCTGGTCTCTCACTCTCCTCTTTCCTTTTCTTGAAACAGTACGAATTAACGAAGTTTTTAAGCTGGAAATACGTATTATAAGACGTTTTAAGTTACCTCTGGGGACCAGCAAATTTGTACGAATTAGCCGGAAATACGAATAATCTGGATACGAAATATCGGGATTCCATTGTATATTACAAAGGCGTTGGAAAGTCGTTCAGTAACGTCATTATTATTGCCTACACGAAGGTTTCTGGTCCTAAACCCTAGGAGAAATAGAATTTAACTGGCTTCCCTTAGTAGATAAAATGAAATAGAACAAAAAAAAAAAAAATTACTCAGTGCTATAAGAATAGCGACAATTCGTCTGTCAATTTAGAGAAAGGGACATTGGACAAATAAATATGAACCAACATTTTTAATAATGTACATCATTATACTTTTGTGAATGCAGATCATTATTAGTAGAAAACAGAATTTGCATAAAATCTAGCTCAGCTACAGGAAATATAATGAAGCAATTGTAAATAGATTCATTTGTAGAATCTATGTTTTGTAACATATATTGATTTTGGATAATGACTCATCCATCCCACGACATTTTCTTTCGTCGATTTTGATCAATAAACATTAAACCAATGGGACTATAAATCACAGCTGGTAACCATCAATAATTATATAGCTTTGATTGTCAGTAACTAAAACATAATATTTATAAAAAAAATATAAAAAAACTTCTAGCTAAAAGTCATTGTTTTATATATTAAATATTATATTCGTCGTGTGGCCAGCAACTCTAAGAGATATGGTAGACAGTTGCCCAAATTTTCTGGGTTGACATTGGACAAATAAATATGAACCAACATTTTTAATAATGTACATCATTATACTTTTGTGAATGCAGATCATTATTAGTAGAAAAACGGATTTGCATAAAATCTAGCCAACCTACAGGACATATAATGAAGCAATTGTAAATAGATTCATTTGTAGAATCTATGTTTTGTAACATATATTGATTTTGGATAATGACTCATCCATCCCACGACATTTTCTTTCGTCGATTTTGATCAATAAACATTAAACCAATGGGACTATAAATCACAGCTGGTAACCATCAATAATTATATAGCTTTGATTGTCAGTAACTAAAACATAATATTTATAAAAAAAATATAAAAAAACTTCTAGCTAAAAGTCATTGTTTTATATATTAAATATTACATTCGTCGTGTGGCCAGCAACTCTAAGAGATATGGTAGACAGTTGCCCAAATTTTCTGGGTTGACATTGGACAAATAAATATGAACCAACATTTTTAATAATGTACATCATTATACTTTTGTGAATGCAGATCATTATTAGTAGAAAACAGAATTTGCATAAAATCTAGCTCAGCTACAGGAAATATAATGAAGCAATTGTAAATAGATTCATTTGTAGAATCTATGTTTTGTAACATATATTGATTTTGGATAATGACTCATCCATCCCACGACATTTTCTTTCGTCGATTTTGATCAATAAACATTAAACCAATGGGACTATAAATCACAGCTGGTAACCATCAATAATTATATAGCTTTGATTGTCAGTAACTAAAACATAATATTTATAAAAAAAATATAAAAAAACTTCTAGCTAAAAGTCATTGTTTTATATATTAAATATTACATTCGTCGTGTGGCCAGCAACTCTAAGAGATATGGTAGACAGTTGCCCAAATTTTCTGGGTTGACATTGGACAAATAAATATGAACCAACATTTTTAATAATGTACATCATTATACTTTTGTGAATGCAGATCATTATTAGTAGAAAAACGGATTTGCATAAAATCTAGCCAACCTACAGGACATATAATGAAGCAATTGTAAATAGATTCATTTGTAGAATCTATGTTTTGTAACATATATTGATTTTGGATAATGACTCATCCATCCCACGACATTTTCTTTCGTCGATTTTGATCAATAAACATTAAACCAATGGGACTATAAATCACAGCTGGTAACCATCAATAATTATATAGCTTTGATTGTCAGTAACTAAAACATAATATTTATAAAAAAAATATAAAAAAACTTCTAGCTAAAAGTCATTGTTTTATATATTAAATATTACATTCGTCGTGTGGCCAGCAACTCTAAGAGATATGGTAGACAGTTGCCCAAATTTTCTGGGTTGACATTGGACAAATAAATATGAACCAACATTTTTAATAATGTACATCATTATACTTTTGTGAATGCAGATCATTATTAGTAGAAAAACGGATTTGCATAAAATCTAGCCAACCTACAGGACATATAATGAAGCAATTGTAAATAGATTCATTTGTAGAATCTATGTTTTGTAACATATATTGATTTTGGATAATGACTCATCCATCCCACGACATTTTCTTTCGTCGATTTTGATCAATAAACATTAAACCAATGGGACTATAAATCACAGCTGGTAACCATCAATAATTATATAGCTTTGATTGTCAGTAACTAAAACATAATATTTATAAAAAAAATATAAAAAAACTTCTAGCTAAAAGTCATTGTTTTATATATTAAATATTACATTCGTCGTGTGGCCAGCAACTCTAAGAGATATGGTAGACAGTTGCCCAAATTTTCTGGGTTGACATTGGACAAATAAATATGAACCAACATTTTTAATAATGTACATCATTATACTTTTGTGAATGCAGATCATTATTAGTAGAAAACAGAATTTGCATAAAATCTAGCTCAGCTACAGGAAATATAATGAAGCAATTGTAAATAGATTCATTTGTAGAATCTATGTTTTGTAACATATATTGATTTTGGATAATGACTCATCCATCCCACGACATTTTCTTTCGTCGATTTTGATCAATAAACATTAAACCAATGGGACTATAAATCACAGCTGGTAACCATCAATAATTATATAGCTTTGATTGTCAGTAACTAAAACATAATATTTATAAAAAAAATATAAAAAAACTTCTAGCTAAAAGTCATTGTTATATATATTAAATATTACATTCGTCGTGTGGCCAGCAACTCTAAGAGATATGGTAGACAGTTGCCCAAATTTTCTGGGTTGACATTGGACAAATAAATATGAACCAACATTTTTAATAATGTACATCATTATACTTTTGTGAATGCAGATCATTATTAGTAGAAAAACGGATTTGCATAAAATCTAGCCAACCTACAGGACATATAATGAAGCAATTGTAAATAGATTCATTTGTAGAATCTATGTTTTGTAACATATATTGATTTTGGATAATGACTCATCCATCCCACGACATTTTCTTTCGTCGATTTTGATCAATAAACATTAAACCAATGGGACTATAAATCACAGCTGGTAACCATCAATAATTATATAGCTTTGATTGTCAGTAACTAAAACATAATATTTATAAAAAAAATATAAAAAAACTTCTAGCTAAAAGTCATTGTTTTATATATTAAATATTACATTCGTCGTGTGGCCAGCAACTCTAAGAGATATGGTAGACAGTTGCCCAAATTTTCTGGGTTGACATTGGACAAATAAATATGTACCAACATTTTTAATAATGTACATCATTATACTTTTGTAAAATGCAAATCACTATTAGTAGAAAAACGGATTTGCATAAAATCTAGCCAACCTACAGGACATATAATGAAGCAATTGTAAATAGATTCGTTTGTAGAATCTATATTTTGTTACATATATTAATTTTGCAAGGGGATATTTAAAAAAAAAAAAAAAGTTTGGACTTTGTTATGCGTTAGGTGGTCTGAAATCTATCAAAATGAATTCATTCATTTGAATTATAATTTTGAATCGACCAAAATAAACAAGGCAGTAAATTTAAACCAATGAATTTCATTCATCTAGGGCTAGCTAGACTCCAGCCAACGTTGGACAATAAATGAAAACCTACATTAGATGAAGATACAATATAACATGAATTACTTAGTGATTAACTTATAAATAATAATAATTGGCCAATGTGCACAGTTATTTCAATGAGCGAAGGGGGGGGGTTTAATTAATAAAAAAGAATAATAATAAAGATATTCAGAATTATTAAGAGAAAAAGAGCTGGTAAAATTTAGATTTGAATTTTAGCGAAAGGGTACTTACGACAGGCCCCAACTCTGGTTAGTCTCGGGGATCCCCAAGTATATTATTTAAGAAATCAATAAATTTATTCGCCGGCCACTTGATAATCAGAGCGGCCAACGTACACAACACAACATGAGTCAAAATACCAAAGAGGGGAGGAGAGTAAATAATATGACTGATTTGATGAAAATGTTTAAAATCATTCGCGTTTTTAGCGAATGATGTAGACACAGCTGAATTAGTGACCAATGGTCATTGGTTTGAACTAAATAGGTTATACTTTTGAGTAAAAGAAAATATCAGGTCGAGTCATAAATAACTTCGGATGCAGCTAAGTAGAATCTATTGTTCGTATCTACCCGCTATGAGTTACTATGACAACATGTCTTTGTTTTCACTATATAGACGAGGCTTCAGTTAGTCTTTAGTCAACTGTTTTGTGTGATACACGTACGTTAAACTGTTTTTTTTTTAACCTCTGAAATTGAGAGTAAAAAAGTACATATTCGTCATGTAATGTTTTGGGAATTTAAACAAGGCAATAGTGCTAGGGCGACAGCTGAAACAATATGCAGTGTATATGGCGAAGGACTAATAACTGATCGGGCAGTTAGAAATTGGTTTATAAAATTCCGTTCTGGAGATACGACCTTAAAAGACGAACCGAGGGCGGGACGTCCTTCTGACTTTGACGAAAACCTTTTAAAGGCAATATTGGAGCAAAATCCACGTCAATCAACAAGAGGTATAGCAGAAAGGTTGAATACATCACAATCAACTGTTAACAGCCACCTGGAGAAATTAGGGAAAGTCTGCAAGTTAGGAGTGTGGGTACCTCACAATCTCAGTGAACGGAATAAAGAAGATCACATGTCAATCGCCACAAGTCTGTTCTCATGGGTAAAAATTGAGCCTTTTTTAAACAGGATTGTAACAGTCGATAAAAAATGGGTTACCTATGACAATATAGTCCGCAAAAGACAGTAGCTTGATAAGGATCAATCACCCCTACTAGATCCGAAAGCAAACATCCATGGCAAAAAGATTTTATTGTGTGTATGGTGGGATTGTCAAGGAATAATTCACCACGAGTTGTTGAAGTCAAATTTAACGATTACTGCGGATAGATACGTTCAGCAGTTGCAAAGAGTGCTGGAGAAACTCCATGAAAAGCGTCCTGCACTCGTCAAAATTAATATAATTTTGTTATTTAATGAGAGCAAAATAAATGTCTGATAAAAAACGGAAGTTACTTATGACTCGACCTAAATAAATAGCCACTTTTTTAGAGATTATTTGTTTTTTATCTTTCTGCTAGTTATTATATCAATAACATAAACAGAAACATTTTAACCTGATATATCATATAAGAGAATATAGTTTTGAAATTTGAAATCCATGGAATGGATGATTTTGACGGCAAGACTTCAATGCAAGTGGGAGCTCGATAGTCCCTGGCTTTATTAGTCTAGATGCACCGTAACCTGGCAACACAATATTTGGCAAATGGAAGTGGTCCATTCGCCAGCAAATAATGAAAAAGTTTTTGAAAGAATCTTTCTTTCTGCTTAAGTAAATATTTTAGCCTACAGTATGTGCCACAAACAATAAACCTCTCACTTTTTATGGGATACGCTGGCATATGAAGAGGAATCACATTTTCCAAAATAAATTTGTTTGGGTATAAAAATGGATAGGCATCTCCATTTCCCTAATTATTTTAGTAACAAACTAGAAAAAGTACGACGCAAGTCTTACCGATTTTCACACTTGCTAACTGTCACTGCGTTTCAAATTGATGATATAGAAATGTCCTCCGGCCAGCTCTGCTGTACGGTGCCCCGCTATTTACCCACTTGACTGATATTACAGCCAAAAGTCTCCAGCAATTCCAGAATGGGATAATGCGAAAAGTGGCCAAGCATACCTCTCTCGAGAGCTTAAAGAACGCCGACCTGCACCCGTTGCTTGGTGTGCCATTGGTGGTTGAGTTCATCCGTCGGAGACCCATCACGTTTTTTGACTCGTTGCACAGCACTTCACAAACCCAATGCTTAACACTATGACTCCACCAACCCTCCCGCATCAATGGTAACAGACTGTCGGGGAAAATTAGGTTAAGATTTAGTGACACGAGGGTAACCACGACTTGTAGATGCCATCAAGTAGTCGCGATGGAGATAAGACTTTAGGAGCAGTCGGAGCAGTGATAGACTATAAGGCAAACGACATAAAAAGCTTTTTTTGTTTGACATACAGCGTTTATCTCATCGAGTCTCTGAAGATAAAACATCCACAGTCTCACTTTCGGTAACAGTACTCCAATGTAACAGTTATATACTCATAAGACACATCAAGTTTTTTGACTCGTTGCAGCGCCTGGCAAACCCAGTGTTTAACACTATGACCCCACCACCCCTCCCGCATTGATGGCAACAGACTGTCGGGGAAAATTAGGTTAATACTTAGTTTAAGTTTTTATTGTTAAATGTAAGTTAGTTTTGGGTCTACGATAAATAAGGTGAGCCCCATCAGTTTTAATCAAATTAGTACATTAATGTATAATGTACATCATTATACTTTTGTACAATGCAGATCACTGGTAGTAGAAAACGGAATCAGTATGTAGCCAAGGTGCAGGAAATATAATGAGTAAATTGTAGAATCTATATTTTGTAGCACATATACTAATTTTGTAACAAGGGGATATGAAAAAAAAAAAAGTTACTTATTTTGTCACTTCCCAAGATGTTTTTTCAACTGTGTTACGGGTTAGGCGGTCTCTAATATATCAAAATGATTCCATTTATTTATTAACAACTTAAATATCAACTCGTAAATGACATGACTAGAGGAAGAGGTGTTAGGTTTACAGCACTGCTGGGTTGCGTGACGTGAAGTAGTCAGGTTTGTGTTTCAAAAATGCATTAATATTATGCCTCTACAAAGTAATACAGGCATTCTAAAAGTTACTCACGAAAATAGTGCTGCAGTAATTTGTAATATCGTTCGTAGTATAAATTTTCTTACCAGGTTATACTACAACCAGACTTTTTTCCGCAAACTCTTTTTATTTTTGTTTGATGATAAGTTGTTGACGGAAGAGTTTAATTTTTTAAGTTAGTAATACCGAGTGGAACGCTTTAAGCAAATCTAAGAAAGCGCCAATGTGATATTATGCAGCAACAGAAATTTTTCTTTGTTTTTTAGAACAGCTGTATCCGCGGTGGAAAATGTTCCACCTTCTTGTTTCAATGAAGAACATAAATCAATCTGAACGGAGCAATTATTAAGATCGTCGATACCATTGTTCGTGGGATAGTGCACGCTGGCAGTGGGTGGCACTCCTGCAGATGGAGAGGACGTAAGGGCGTGAAACCGCAGATGAAAAAAAACAAGAAGGCCAACCTTGACAAGCTGGCAGAACTAAGCAGGAGTTCCTAAGCCGCAGAGGTACAGACAAATGTCAAGGCTCTTATTGGCCCCGATGCCATCCATCATGTGTAGCCTTTGTCTGCCTCACCTCACTTGGGGGTCACGCAGGGTGCACTCGCAGCTCCTATGTCTGCCTCACTTCACCTGGGGGTCACGCAGGGTGCACTCGCAGCTCCTATGCTCTTCACCTTGATTTCTCTACGGCCAGGCGTCCTTAGAGGGCGAAACAGGTCATTAATAACCAACAGTTTTTTTTAGGTCGAGTCATAAGTAACTTCCGTTTTTTTATCAGACATTTATTTTGCTCTTATTAAATATCAAAATTATATTAATTTTGACAAGTGCAGGACGCTTTTCATGGAGTTCCTCTTGCACTCTTCACAACTGCTGAACGTATCTATCCGCAGTAATCGTTAAATTTGACTTCAACAACTCGCGGTGAATTATTCCTTGACAATCCCACCATACACACAATAAAATATTTTTGCTATGGATGTTTGCTTTCGGATCTGGTAGGGTGGTTGATCCTTATCAAGTCTTTTGCGGACTATATTGTCATAGGTAACCCATTTGTCATCGCCTGTTACAATGCTGTTTAAAAAAGGCTCAATTTTTTTAAACCCTTGAGAGCAGACTTGTGGCGATTGACATGCGATCTTCTTTATTCCGTTCACTGAGATTGTGAGGTGCCCACACTCCTAACTTGCTGACTTTCCCTAATTTCTCCAGGTGGCGGTTAACAGTTGATTGTGATGTATTCAACCTTTCTGCTATACCTCTTGTTGATTGATGTGGATTTTGCTCCAATATTGCCTTTAAAAGGTTGTCGTCAAAGTCGGAAGGACGTCTCGCCCTCGGTTTGTCTTTTAAGGTCGTATGTCCAGAACGGAATTTTATAAACCAATTTCTAACTGCCCGATCAGTTATTAGTCCTTCACCATATACACTGCATATTTTTTCAGCTCTCGCCCTAGCACTATTGCCTTGTTTAAATTCCCAAAGCATTACATGACGAATATTTACTTTTTGAATGTATCACACAAAGCAGTTGACAAAAAACTAACTGAAGCCTCGCCTATATAGTGAAAACAAAGACATATTGCCATGGTAACTCATAGCGGGTAGATACGAACAATAGATTCTACTTAGCTGCATCGGAAGTTACTTATGACTCGACCTGATAATAAGACAATAACAACCATGCCTCGGATCTATTTAAAATGAAATTGGGTATTTTACTGTTAATTCGTTCAGGAAGTACACTGCAACCTTCAATTCACAATTGGTCATTCGTACATAAATATGTAAATACATGTACCTATGAGTATGTTAGGTCATCATCATCAATCACTTAAACTTTCTGTTATGCTGAATTTCGTTTCTTTGGACACTCTTTCTGCCAATGTTTTCTTGGGCCTTCTCTGAGTCACAAGCCTTCAGGCCTTATGTCTTGACCGAAATTTAATTTTATCGCTCTAGTCTGGAAATATTTATTGCCTATAGACCCCTACAAAGTCTCAGATTTATCCCGTTTGAGACTTAGAGGACTACTATTATAAAAAAAAAAACTGTCAATAAAATCATTTTTGAAACCCCAACGAAATCCGTTTAACTGTCACCAGATTTTAGTCAAAAAGAGTAAATCAATAATTACAAGTTGTGTACGTAAAGCTCACAGTACGAAGCTAACAAAATACTATCAATTAATAATGTATTTAGCAAAGAGGTTACGACACAGTCCCTCTTCACGCAGACTCGGTAGGGGACTTTATTGACACGTTTTATGACTTTTTTCAATAGTCCACATAAATATATAATATATCTAAATACATATACATATGTAAAAAATATTATATTAATAACATCGATATATTTAATTTGATACAACCCCAATACGCTAGAAATATGACTTAATAAAGACAAAATAATAAAAGAAAAGACTGATCGAAAAAGAAAACCTAAACCAAAACCGGAAAGACATTCCGGAAATTTCTGATGAACAATCAATTTTCAAAACTACTACCCACGGAAAGCATTATAATTCTTATAAACCAGTAATAAAACATAGAGATAAAAAAGAAATAAAATAATCGTACGCTAACAATATTAAACGACCTCGTAAGAAGAAGAACCGGAAATATGTTTCACATAACAATAACGAGACTTCTGCTGATTCAGACAACTCCATGGACTCCAACGATTTCTCTGAAAGTAACTGACTTCACTAACAGTAACGGAATGGTACATTAAACAATGTAAAAATAATTGAAAAATACTTCAAAACATACCACTTTTATAACATAAGCCTATTATAGTCAGAACTAACTAATATACAAAAACATACTCTACTCTATAATAAAAACCTACCCTTTGATAGTAGATATGATACATGGCACCAAGAATAAAATTGACCTACTGAGAAATCATAAAAGAAGACAAAGACATGGATTGATAAATGGACTAGGAACGGCTATTAGCTGACTAACTGGTACTATGGACGCTACGGACAAATAAACAACATTATGACAATGTCATAAGTGAAGTTGAACGTAACAACTATAATACCGAACACAATTATAGAAACTTTCAAGTCGCATATTATTAAATTGAAAAACGCCAATTTTAATAAGGGTAGAGGCAATATGATAAACATTGGCAAATAATTAGGCTTTTATGATATTTATATAACTTTAACACATTTATATAACAAAATAAATGACTTAACGCTAACAATGGAACTATGTAAATCAGGAATAACGCATTCTTCCCTTATGTCTCAAATCAATCAATTACATGTAAATAATTAAAAATTGCAACTTTCATTACTTGATTTGAAATTGGGCTAAAGAAACAATTGTAAATAATTAATCTTTTTTAAAACTGGTCTTGGCACTTAAAATAGTTTGAATTTGCTGGATGTGTCTACCTTGTTAAATATAAAGCGGTACCTAAGAAGCACTTTGTTTAAGTTGTTTTATTAATGGGATTGAGAATTTTATATCAGTTTGGGATTTCCTGACGTACCTGGACTCTCCCCATCAAAAATGAAATGCTATTTATTGATCCGAGCTGGACTTGCCTAGTGCAGGCACAGGTAACCATCAGTAATATGAGCAGCTTGTAAAGTTTGTGTCTCAATCACATAATCAACTAATGAACAATTTTCATGCCTTATGGCGTTTTATAAGTTCCATTTTGGGATCTTCTCTTGTTCTGCGACGTCAGTTGACAATCTTCGTGCTGTACAATGGCCGACGACATGTGAGTATCCGTATCTTGAAGCCCCAGGAGTCGGTGTCACTCTTGATAAAGTCGTCAGGAAAGCGACTCGGTAGGAAACCAAGTTCCTGCCGCCTTTGATGTGAGATAGGACCACATGAGAAATGCGCCTTCCGGAGGAAAAGGGTTGAACGAGAGAATGTATATCGAGTTGGAGTACGCATGGATGGATGGAACAAGATGGACTGCTTCCTTCCTCAAAGTCACTGCTGTTAGTTGACTTTATCAACTCTTTTCTGCTATTTAAACAAAAAATTAACAATGAATATAATTCGCAATGAGAGAATAATCGTACTGTACGTATTACTCCATATTCTGGCAGTTGGCCAGTCCGGCACGTGCCTGTAAAACGTAAAAATACCACGATATTTCTTCGAAACTGTATAGCCAACACCTAACAGAAAATCTCGATAGAAATGGACTACGGCCAAAGTATGCGTGGCCCAACCAAACCGAGAAGTTGTCACTGAACACGTGAACTAGGTTTTTTCGGCACTTCATTTTCGACCTGAATAAATCCATTTCTGTTTATTTTAACATTATATTATTAGAAAAAAAAAAAAATCTATACATCTATGTTTTGGTTTGCAACGTTACTTTTTTTTCGTGCATTCGAATACACCAACAGAGCATACGGTTTTGGTTTGAAGTAATAATGGGAAGTCAAAAGTTTCAATTATACGAGCCAAAAAAAAAAAGAAGATTTACCGCCCCGCGTCTCTCTGACTTATTTTTTTTTACAAAGGAGATTTTGAGAGACTGGAATAATTAATTTTTTTTATTTTATTTTGCAAAGCGTTCCGAGGATAAGTTATAACCAGTTCGAGTGACTATCTGACATAAGGTAACATTCGGGTTTAAATTAATTTCAACTAGGTCGTAGGGTAATCAAACTCGTTAAACAAATCAGATGAGGTCACGCGCGGTCATGACCTGTGACCTGTGTGTAATTTATCACTTTGCAGCACCCCCTGCAACTTCGTGTTTGTTAATCAAATCACCCTTGAGAGTTACTCCTCTGTCAGTGTAAATCCGAGCCCTTCTGTCGTCAATCTCTTCCTCCTTCCTTCTGTGTAGTCATCTCCTCACAAAGACCGTTCCAGATGGTCTAGCAGAAACTGTTTTTTATTCATTTCATTTCAAATTAACGTTCTAAGAACTGTAACTAGGTCCCTGACTTGAA
This sequence comes from Acanthosoma haemorrhoidale, assembly GCA_930367205.1. Taxonomy (NCBI): domain Eukaryota; kingdom Metazoa; phylum Arthropoda; class Insecta; order Hemiptera; family Acanthosomatidae; genus Acanthosoma; species Acanthosoma haemorrhoidale. The sequence continues at coordinate 12,432,752 of OV884013.1, read as the reverse complement.
ACGGGCTCACCACATCGCGACTAATTGTTGTACTGTAGTATTTTAGGTTAGGTTCAGGGTAATAAAATTTAACGATATTGACATCCACTGCTAAGGAACACTTCTTTATTTAGTTTTAACAGAAACAAAATACAACACTATAAAAACTGAGAGAGAGATTTTTCTCAAGTCCTTCTATCTCCACACTCGGCACTTGACTATCTACAACAAACACAATCTCACACACAAGCTTCAGTTAATACCTTAATCCGTTAAGGTTAAGTTGATTCGTCAGCACTGGACGGACGAAACCTCAGCGATCAATAAGGCCGTTACATTGTATTTAAACCACATTTTTAAAATAAAAATACGTTATTTTAAGCGATAAAAGGTAAAATATTAAAATAGTGATGGCACGTTATATATATTGTTATGATTTTTATCTTTCTCGCTATTATTTAATTTTATCTGAGGGTTAAAGGTTCTGTTAATATACAAAAGAATTCTGGCAAAAAGGAAACTGTTCAATTGCATAGCTTTTCTTTAATTTTTCAACAAGTACATCTGTGATTCAAAACTACAATGATTTACAAAACATATTTTTATAATTTTACCTTATTATTATTCGCGACTGGCCAGATTTACTACTTCTCATGCCCCTTTGTATTGCTTCATCAATTTTGCTTCGTTCTTTGGCGAATTTTTCTTTATTCCTCGTTTGTTCCTATCCTTTGCCATGCGATTAGTGAAAAATCTGTTGTTTTCACTTTAATCATTTTTCTGAGAGAACTTCTTCTTCCGTCAACTGTTCCTTTATGCCCGATCAATATTTATCGTAAAAAAAAGTTTTAGTTTCACAATATTTATAATCTAATCTTAACAATATTGTCTCATGAGATCAAAAGAAGAACAACGCTAATACACCATATTGAGTTCCAAGTCCTTGTCTATTGTTGCCTTCTTGATCTACGGATCGTTTACCTGCTACCTTTTATGCCCGCTAATTTCAAATTCCAACCTTGATTTTTTGCTTATTTGAAATCAAATCAAAGCCAAAATCACAAAAACAACATCCAAGTATCGCAACAATATATATAACTTCTTTATTGTGCTAAAATTACAATCTGTCTTATTAGGTAATAAGTTCTCATTCATACCATATTTACAATTCATCATTCATTCAATATTTACAAACAGCCCAGAGGCCTCCTAAATTCACATGTTTGTCACCTCCCTTGCATGCGAAGGAGGAAGCGGAGTCCTGGAGAGTCCCCTACGCTCCTCCATCAGCCGCGTCACCGGATACGAGACAGTGGAGGCTGAAGAAGAGTGCGAGAGCCACAGGCGCTCAGGTCATGATTAGAGAAACTGGCCATTGCCAGGACTCCCACTGTCACGCATTTATAGCAGGCCACTGCCACTTCAGTCTTCGAGGAGGATTATAGGGATAAACGGTGCAGTGCAATGACTACAGTTCATAGACTCTTATTACGTTTTAAAACTGTCTCAACTGGCAACTAATGTGAGCTGTTCACGAGTGACCCTTCAATAAATGAGTAATTAAATATACTTCCTCAGTGTGTGTCTTAGAATATAACGCACAAGTCGGCCATATTGGCCAGTCCCTGCTCGCGGTTCTCGTGGATTATATATATATATATTATTAAAATAAAATACAATTTAGTAGATAAATGATTTAATACTATAGAATAGTGAAACAGGATTACGAGAGAATTAAACCTAGGATCAGGAGGTTATAGTCTGAGTTCATGTTTGATATTTTATAGGGTTTAAACCTAAATAAATGTAGGGTTTAAACGTAAATAAATGCAGGGTTTAGTCGGTGCTAGCAGAGCGATAAAAGGGATTTTCATGTCTTCGTCTTAAGTTATTAAATTAATTCAATCGGGCACGTAGAATTTTCATTTCCCGGCCCAGGCGACTGTTATTCCTGGCTAGATGTGACTGGATCTTCTATTCTATTTCAAACTAGTGAAGGAGAGAGAGAAAAAAAACAAGAAATGTATTTTTTTTTTTAAAGCGCTATTTTTTTTATTTTATTTTTTTTTATTACAGCGGAGGGGCACTAAAGTTTAACTTTAGCCTGGGATATAATGAGAAAGTGGCGATAACTATTTTTACTGAGGCATTTAAAGGAGGCACCTCTGCCGAATCACCCTTTAGGGGGTTAGAGTTGATGGCCAGTTCTAAAGGAGGGTTAATGGTCTATCGTGGAACCGACCTCCGGAGGTTATCTTTCATGTCCTGATTAAAAATATCAAACCATAACACTAAGGGAACGTTCGGAAATAATAATAAGGGGCCATTATTCGTCTCGAAAACGATACTAAAGGAATGTAATTTAGCTCAGCAGAATGAGCGATAATGAACTGATGATAACTTGTGAGAGATTCAAGCGAGTGATAATAACCGGAGGAAAAAATTGTGTTAAATCTTATAAAGCTATGATGTGGTAGTTATCTGTCTATGCATTTGTGACAGTTACTTCACCTGAATGCAACAAATGCTACCACCCAAAGGCGAGTGTGAACCGGAGAGAGGCAGACTGGATCGCTGGGGGGGGGGACGCTACTAGGTACAGTTTGTAGGGCCCCGGAGACCGTTGTCCGCATGGAAGGGGATCCCTTCCAAGGAGATGCTAGTTTTAGCGAGACGAAGTCAGAGAATCCGACTAGGAAGGTCTGGGGTCTGAAAACGCCGGACTAAAACATTGCAAGATTAGGGAAGAGAGGTGCAGAAGTAGTTGAATAAGAAACCCATGGTTCGAGTAGAGCAGCAAGCGCCAGTGCAGAGAGAGAGAGAGAGAGAGAGAGAGAGAGAGAGAGAGAGAGAGAGAGAGAGAGAGAGAGAGAGAGAGAGAGAGAGAGAGAGAGAGAGAGAGAGAGAGAGAGAGAGAGAGAGAGAGAGACGCTAAACTAACACTTAAATACAATGAATACTTATTACCAATATGTACACTTATTTATTTATATGTTAAAGAGAAAAAAAAGTTTTCCAGATACCTTGTCAAATGGTGGCGATGTCAACATTGTTATACCGTCGGAAAACACATACGAATGGAGACAGAGACGTTAATACGGACATGGAATGAATACATACGTGACATAAATGATCTCTGTGGCAACACGGTAGACTTCAAGGGACGGCTCCCAGGGGAGGCGCAAAAACTTTTTAATAAAAAATTTAGCTTTATACCACAATATCATCAAATAAATAAACTTCATATCGTAACGTAACATTTCAAAAATCCACTGAAGTGTTGTTTATTTTTATTTTTCTTACATTTTTATTCATTTATTCATTCTGCCTCTGAAATATAAAAACACCGACAGCCGCGTCACCGGATTCGAGCCAGTAGAGGCTGACCAGAGCGCGATAGCCACAGACGCTCAGGACATGATTGGAGAAATTGGTCATTGCCAGGGCTACCACTGTTACGCATTTATAGCAGGTCACAAGGACACTGCCGTTTCAGTCTCCAAGGAGGATTATAGGGATGAGTGGTGGAGTACAATGACTGTGCTACGGGATTAGGGTGGTTGGATAAGTTACTATGTAATTTCATGAGCTTGGAAGGGATGAGTTCAAGAATGTAGGGTATATTAAGATCGTTATGAAGGGTTTGGTTTCCGACGTAATAAGGGGCATTTACTATTGTTCTCAGGACTTTTGTTTGAAAGGATTGGATACACTTGATGTTCGACTTCTTGGCTGTCCCCCATAGCTCTATTCCGTATGTCCAGATTGGCTTAAGTATAACTTTGTAGATTAGTAATTTGTTTTCTATTGAGAGATGGGATGTGCTTTGAGTTCATTACCAAATGTGTTATTTTCCACTAAAAAGTTATTTAATCTGTTAAATAATGTCTTCACCTTCACATGTACGCTTGTGCCTTGGTCAAAGCAGTGTTTATGTCCACGTTGAGGGACATTTCTATTGAAGTATCCAGTGATGAAGATGCAGATGAACTGTTGATAGTGTAGAATTTAAGGATAGTACCGATAGTGATGAGGTGATCCAGTGGAATAGATGGTCATCATGATAATCTTCTAAAAGGATCTTAATTTTGAGCCTTCCCAATGTTATACATTTCATATTTTGCAGAAACTCGTTACTGATAACCCTCAGTTTCTGTGTTGAACAGCTTAATACGTCCCACAATGAACATCAAAGATTCATTTATGAGCGAATTAAGTCAAGGAGGAATCAAGTGTTTATAAATCATAACGTTTTTTTTCTTTGTTACATAAAAGTGTGACAGCTGGTAACATTGGATGTGATATCAGGGTAAAGGTATCAGATTAACCAGGAGGCAAAACGAACTGGTGTTAACTAGTTGCATCCAGAATCAGTGGTGCCACTATTCTTTAGTTTTAATTCATTATATTAAAGATTTTTTTTTCCTTTCAAAACCCCTTTTATTGAAATTGTTTACAAACGTATGATCAAAACACAATGGAGAAGATTCACAGAATTTCTCCTCGTGCTGCATACTCAGATCCATTTGAAGGAGGGTAGAATTACAAAATCAACATTTCTTTTTGAAGTTAAAAGTACCGAGAAGGACCCGGGGCTCCACTTGTTATTACTAGCTGTGTTTAATAAATGATTCTGGAAAACTGATCGGTACATTTCTGAGAAAATACTTTATTAAAATTGTTTTGTTTAGGGTTAACAGACATTTCTCGGTACTGTATAAAAACATTTTTTTTTTTTCATCAGGCGTTTCGAGATATCCCCAGTCCAATTATTTATTATTATTCTAAAAGAATTGTTGAACCATACTTTGATATTCTTTCTTATTTATATTTTGGTTTTCATTATTTGCAACCTGCTACCGTTACAGCGGTTCGTTCCAAGTTTCACAGTTTTATTCTAGAGAATGATCTGCATACTGTACTGATCAATACTTCCATTCAGTAAAGTCAAGTTTTTGAAAATTTAAAAATATAATTGAAACTTAATTTCAACATCTGTTAGTTTGATTTTATCACTCAGCTAAGAAAATCTGCCTCCAGGTACGAGGATCGCACTTAAAAATAACTAGAAAGATCAATAAAAACAATTATTAGTACGTTCCGAATCAGTTATAGATCGCTCCTTACAAGTCACTCATTTAACCTCTAAGTGAAGTTAGGAAAAATAATCCCTCTGCCATACTATGAGTTTAGTGTTAACCCTGAATGTATAATATACCTTGTGTAGAGTCTGTTATAGACTTTATCAAATTTATTAACGGTCAAAGTATTGACGTACTATGTCTGCATCAGGTGCTGGTAACTGTAATATGTAATGTATCATGTAATATGTTGCACCTATTGTCCATGTTCATGTAGTTATAACCTGTCCACTGCTCAGTATTAATATCACTTCATCAACTACACATACATGAACCTCGCTCCTAACTGTTCTTTTGTACCTAATGTTATTGTAGCAATCATGTTTAACGCCTACAATATTATTAGCAGACACTACAAACCATCCCTCGGCAATCTGCCAGCTCACAACAAAATCTTTTCTCAATCCATTTTTTTTTTTTTTAATTTGGATTAAATTATGCGATACAAAAGACAGACTATCCGGGAGGACGGGATGGAGATAAAATAACTCTGCTTGCCATTAGGAGGTGAGTTTCAGCTAAGCGTGATCGCCCGAGAAAAAGGTGAATGGAAGATGTCCAAGGAATGGTGATACCTGGAATAAAGGACCAGGGTCGAAATTGCTGGAAGCACAAGAAGTTTGGGAATAGCTTTGAAGGCAACTGACACGAATGCCATTATCCTTCAGGTAAATATACATTTATGAACGGGGAAAAAGTTTTACAATTGCAATTGAAGGGGCAATTGTGTATAGTCTGTTTCTTCTACGATAGCCTTCATTTTTATAGCGAGGCCACTGCCGTTTTAGTCTCCGAGGAGGATTATAGGGATGAGTGGAGCAGTGCAATGACTGTGCTAGAGGATTAGGATGGTTGGATAGGTCACTGTGGAATTTCATGAACTTGGAATTGGAAGGGACGAGTTCAAGAATGTAGGGTATATTAAAATGGTTATGAAGGGTTTTGTAGCTGACGTAATAAGGGGGGTTTACTATTGTTCTCAGAACTTTTGATTGAAAGGATTGGATGCACTTGATGTTAGACTATTTTGCTGTCCCCCATAGCTCTATTCCGTCGATCCAGATTGGCTTAAGTATAACTTTGTAGGTTAGTAATTTATTTTCTATTGAGAGATAGCCTTCATAAAAATTATTCAATTGATCTTGGATTTTGTGGATAAGGTATATCGTCCTAGATCTTAAAATTTGTTAAATTATTTGTTGGTTATGTTCTAATAATGGGAAATGAGAATTTTTTTATTGTGGTATTGGTCCCACTGTTATTTATGAAAACAGACCAATGCAATAATAACAATAACATTTTCTCATTTAAAAACGATATATTCAAATTGTCGTATTATTTTCATATAATGCTTTTACATTCGTGGCAAGGTAGCTAAGTTGGTAGATCACCCGACTGGAGTACTGGGATTAAGTTTCTTTAGCCATTACATGGTTAAAAATTTAGAGCAACCATTCCCTTCAAATGTTTGGCGTGGAATCCGAAATAAATTTGCTCTGTTCGATCAAATATAGTATTTATCTCGAAACCTTACAAATGATAAAAACGACAATCACTTAAAAACAAAAGAATATATTTTTACCCGAAAAACACAACACGCATTTCCACAAAATTGGAGAGGTTATTAGAATAAAGACACTAACACCTGCCCTGTGTGGTGGTACTGCACTAGAATGCCTACCAGACTTCAGCACTTCACAAAAATGCTTGAGCAAGCGAATCCTGGTTCGTCAGGAAAACTTAAATTTATTTTTGAATTGGGAATGCCCCAAATATCTGAACACACAGAAGGTATACTGACATCGTCTGCAATTAGCTTGAAGTGCAGACCCCGTCCAGCTGGGCAAGTCTATTCAGCACATACACGAGCCAAAAATGTATCAGATCTTTAAATTTTTATAACATAAAGCAATAATTTATAATATGGTAGTCAGACCTTTACTAACTTATGGAACTAAACAGACACTTTTGGACAACTGTACAGACTACTTCAAAGGACATCCCATCTCTCAATAGAAAATAAATTACTAATCTACAAAGTTATACTTAAGCCAATTTAGACATACTGAATAGAGCTATGGGGGACTGCAAAAAAGTCGAACATCGAATAGTAAATGCCCCTTATTACGTCAGAAACAAACCCTTCATAATGATCTTAATATACGCTGCATTCTTGAACTCATCCCTTCCAAGTTCATGAAATTCCATAGTAACCCATCCAACCACCCTAATCCCCTAGCACAGTCATTACAATGGGTCATTCATCTCTATAATCCTCCTCGGAGAGTAAAACGGCAGTGGCCTCGTGACCTGCTACATATGTGTGACAGTGGGAGTCCTGGCAATGGCCAGTTTTTCCATTCATTTCCTGAGCGTATGTGGCTCTCGAGTTCTTCATCAGCCTTCACTGGCTCGTATCCGGTGACGTGGCAGACGGAGGAGCGCGGGGGACTTCCCAAGACTCCGCTTCCTCTTTCACATGCGAGGAAGGTGATAACTATGTAAACTTGGGAGGTCTCTGGGCTGTTTGTAAATACTGTATGAATGAGAACATCTATCACAATTAAAGTATTTATTGCCCAATGAGGCAGATTGTAATTTTATCATAATAAAGAAGTTTCAATTAACCTATAAATCGCCATCCAGAAATATGAGCTTAAACTGCAGATAATATACTACATAATACATTTATACTAATAATAATAATAATTAATTCACCTACAAGTACTGCCATCTCCCGACTACACGATACCACTGACGAATTTATTTATAACAAGAATGGTATGTCAATTGCAAGTGTAGGAAAAATAATTTAGTAAAACGTATAGGAAGAAGATACATAAAGACATTCTCTTTTCTTAGATGAAAATAAGTTTTAGTTTAAGAGGCGCTCTTGGGTACTAACTAATGTAGCTAAATGTATTGAGAAATTCTCTCTCGGCAAAACACATATATATATATTTATTGATCTGTTGCGTTAAATATATTTTTACTTAGAATCAGGGAATTTTCTTTCTTAGCTTACACAGGGAGCTCCTAATAGGCGAAACCTGATTAAGCCCATGTCAGAAACACTTAACACAAAGCCCAAGACTCTACAAGCCCGCCTACTTCATGGCAGAGGTGACTTACTGCCGAGGTCGAGTCAGTGACCCCTCACAGCTTGCGGTCATACTCCAGCCCCAGTCTTCTTTATTCCTGACAACAAGTTGAAGAGTTTCGCCGGGATGAATGACGACGGCTGGGGATCGTGTTGTGTCTCGGACGTGTCCTTAATACCGAGTTGGTCGCTCACACGAAACCGAACGTGCTTCTGCCTTCGCGTCGTATGTTCCTTTTATTACGGCCTTCGTTTACGACCCCAGTCTGCGGATGGAAATAAAAAATATCTAAATGTTTTTTGTTTTTTATTTCACTGCTCAACAAAAAAGAAAAAAAAAAAGGACCAGCGATTTTTCTTGTATTTCAGAGAAGAGAAGAGAGTCAAGGTAAACTGGGGTTATGACCAACTGGCTCTCATAGAGAAAAAATTCTCTAGCCAGGAGGATGTTTTACAATACCCTCAAACAATTACTAAGAGAATTATCATTAAAGCAGCCTATTGCCTGTAATTGTGTTATTGCATAATAAACAATTGGTTTCATAGAGACATGTGGCCGCAAAAAACAATGTTGAAAATCATGAAAAATAAAAGATTTTTCTGGTGAACATGAACTTAAGCTATCGTATGTACTAAGTAAGTAACTAAGTGAGTAAGTAAGTAAGTAAGTAAGTAACTATCGTAGGGTGTCCCTGAATTAGCGCAAGATTTGATTTAAATAGAAAACACAGTTTTTAGTATTTTTGTTATTATTTTTTTATTAAATTATAAAGTAAACAGGATAGCGTTATTTATGGAATAACACAACGGGCAAATGGCCTCCACGACTTTGCTTGCACATACGCACTCTTTTGTCGAAATTTCCCATGACCATTTGGCATAAATGTGGTTAAATTTCCTCTTTTAAGGCAGGGGTGGATGTGGGCTTGTTGACATACACCTTTGACTTCAAATAACCCCATAAAAAGAAATCTAAAGGTGTCAAATCACACGATCTAGGGGGCCAATTCTGATCACCGAAACGAGAGGGGCTTCAATTGTTGTGTTAACTGAATTTTATAATCATGGAGACCCAGATCTTTAGTGAGTATACGCTGTGGAGAGCTTCTTGAAATTTGCAATTCTTGTCTACAACGCCGAATTGATGTTCCTGGATTTTCAACAACACTCTCACGCACTGCTTGGATATTGACATTTGAACGGCTTGTTTGTGGAGGACCAGTGTGTTTTGTGTCTCCAACTGATCCAGTCTCCCTAAATTTTTCAATTAATCTCTTCACAGTTGATGAAGTCAAAACACTATTCAGACCATATTTTGTATGAAATTTTCGAACTGCGGCCGCCTAACTTTCTTTTTTGTCGAGATAATGTTTAACAATAAAGAAACGTTGTTCTATCGTGTAACGCTCCATTTTTAACACTAAACTGTTAGCTGTCAAATTGTTTTTTTTTTAAGGGTTGCCAGCACTTTACTGCACTAATGGCGGCAAATACAAATCTTGCGTTAATTCGGGGACACTCTTTACAATGCTAATATTATATATAATGCTAAATGTAGAAGCAAGCCCCTTCTAGTGTATACCTGCCTCGTGACTTAGTGGAAGTCACTGTTCTTTCCTGTTATTTTTTTAGTAACCGACCATATCCCTCCAAGACCTCCCTCCCTATTCCCAGAACTACCCTCAGCTTTTAGCCCCAGACCACACTTGTTCCCAGACACTCGCCCCTAAACATCACACCTAATATGTAGTAACGTAACTCTTAATATTTGTATATACCAGTGTTGTGCTTGTACTTCATAATAAACCTTTTCTTTCTTTTCTTCTAAAATACTCTCCTCAACAAAGATTACTTAACTGTACATTGATTTTAAAACACTGGTGATGATAACACGTATCGTTTCAACGAAACATCGAGATAAATTATTTCCACGAAATGTTTTAAACAGCCAACATATCCTGAATAAAAATAAATCTACAACATTTATAAACATGAATGTCTTTATGTACGTTTAGTGTTGGCGAATGATTTTACACAACACTTTTTACTGAATTATTCATATTACTCAGTTGCGATTTTGAAAAAAACTTTATAGTGCTTTCTTTTACTACGTTATGAATAAAGTCAATGTCAGTGGTTTTATGTAGTCTGGAGCTCAAAGTACGTCTAAGTGAGTTTTTCGTTATTCTTATAAATTTATTCTATGATAACAATTTACGGAAGGTATCATTATAGCCCATACTCCATGTTGGCAATGTACAGGTTAAGAGAGTGGACAAGCATTTTATAAATTATTGTTTTATAGTTTTTATGTTTTTCTAAGGAATAGAAACACCAATAAGCCATTATCAAAAAGTACTTAACAGCCTAGTTCCCCTTAGGTTACCTATTTGATAAATAGTATCAGTTTTCGACACTTTGAGATAATGAGTTGCAGCACCATGAAGATGTACCACCGTGCTACTGTTTTAATTAAACACTTGAAGTCACCATGCTACTGTTTAAATCAAACACTTGAAGTCACCATGCTACTGCTTAAATCAAACACTTGAAGTCACCATGCTACTGCCTAAATCAAACACTTGAAAACACCATGCTACTGCTTAAATCAAACACTTGAAGTCACCATGCTACTGCTTAAATCAAACAGTTGAAGTCACCATGCTACTGCTTAAATCAAACACTTGAAGTCACCATGCTACTGCTTAAATCAAACACTTAAAGTCACCATGCTACTGTTTAAATCAAACACTTGAAGTCACCGTGCTACTGTTTAAACCAAACACTTGAAGTCACTATGCTACTGCTTAAATCAAACACTTGAAGTCACCATGCTACTGTTTTAATCAAACAATTGAAAACACCATGCTACTGCTTAAATCAAACACTTGAAGTCACCATGCTACTGCCTAAATCAAACACTTGAAAACACCATGCTACTGCTTAAATCAAACACTTGAAGTCACCATGCTACTGCTTAAATCAAACACTTGAAGTCACCATGCTACTGCTTAAATCAAACACTTGAAGTCACCATGCTACTGCTTAAATCAAACACTTGAAGTCACCATGCTACTGTTTTAATCAAACAATTGAAAACACCATGCTACGGCTTAAATCAAACACTTGAAGTCACCATGCTACTGCTTAAATCAAACACTTGAAGTCACCATGCTACTGTTTTAATCAAACAATTGAAAACACCATGCTACTGCTTAAATCAAACACTTGAAGTCACCATGCTACTGCTTAAATCAAACACTTGAAGTCACCATGCTACTGTTTTAATCAAACAATTGAAAACACCATGCTACTGCTTAAATCAAACACTTGAAGTCACCATGCTACTGCTTAAATCAAACACTTGAAGTCACCATGCTACTGCTTAAATCAAACACTTGAAGTCACCATGCTACTGCTTAAATCAAACACTTGAAGTCACCATGCTACTGCTTAAATCAAACACTTAAAGTCACCATCACCTTTTACGTTATATAATTTTTTTCCATAATGAGAATAGAAATTGTGTCAAAATCTGCTTAAAAAAGAAAAAGCATACAGTATAAGGAGTCATTTACAGCGCAATTTATATGTATTTTGATTAATTTTTTTATGAAAAAAAAAATTTCAAACTTCAAAAAGAAAAAAAAGTTACTATATCAAAAAATCTAATACCTCTTATCACAACTTGAGTCAAATATTACCATTTTGTGGTCATGAACAGCTGAAAATCCAAAAACCGATAATTTTGACTTTGGTGGTTTCACTTGTAACCCCAAGATATAGTCGAGATCAATTTTTTTTTTTTATCATACCACAGAATTTAACTGATTACAGGCACTTCTTGAGGTTATTTTCATTTTTACCATTCTCAACCGGAACAACGACAACAGTGCAAAATATTATGTTTCTGAGAAAATTACATCTAGTAACACGATTTCGTGAGATTACATTAAAAAAAATGTATCAATTAATTACTAACCAGTACGAAGAAATCTTTAATTTGATACCCTGCTCTATGTACTAGGAAACTATCTGTTTATTATATTGGCCCTGTTTTATAGAGTGAAAAACTATTTCTCACGTGGTCTGGTAATGAGAAATGTGTGTAGATAATGCGGGGTATGCACAATGGCCAGGACAAACAGACAGACATGAGAAAAGAGATCAAGAGGCAGAAGAACAAGAGGAGGGAGCTAAGACAGGGTAGGAGGATGCACCGCCTGCAGCTGCACCGCATTTACATTTAGATTGTATTCCTTTTCCGAATGGGCGGGGGGCGCTCCCCCGACAATTTAAGCCCCCCCCCCCGCGGCCGTCATCTCCTGGGGCGGGATTATTTATTCCGTCTTGTTTGGCCTTCGTCCTTCTCGCAAGGTCCTGGCCGCTACAGGGCTAATTCCCTCTCCTCGTCGCTTGATCCTCCTTTTGCACCGTCGCCTCCTCTCTCTCTCCTGCGTAGTGCTTGTCTGGCTGGATCCAGGTTCTCGATAGATGTTCAAATACGCCAATAGTTAATGCGATTCGTCATAAATCACGCGAAGCCCCAAAAAGTAGATAATCAATTCGTCAATTATAACTTTGCTACTCAAGACTTCAAAAACAGAGCTTTATTTGGTATAAAACCCAATATGCACAATTAGATATTGTTACAACTGAGAGCTTACTAGCCACTTGAATGCCTGGAGGGAATCAACACTCTAGCTTGTGCCTAGGATTATTTATGTGTGTATGAAAATGACAACAGTAATGATGATAACGCAGATATTACTGAAAGGTCGTGGGAGACAAATATTCAGAATGGGGGTGAGGGAAAGGAAAATAAGTTATTGATAATTACAAAAGAGCTGATTATAAGTTAAGAGCTACAGCTCTTAGGATGTTATTGATAAAAATACCATTTCTTAATGATGAGATTATATATATTACATAACTGGCGATGGAAATTATGAAGAAATATTGAAAACAAAAAAAAATTACTGCCGGACTGTAGAATGGTATAATTATAAAAATTGTCTTTCTACAACTAATAACTTCTTCTTTAATGTAATAGCGCTTTCGACATCTCTAAGCTGTCATTTTTAGTTATTTCTACAATATAATAAAAAAAGACAAATGATCAAGAACATTTACCTGAGACAAACTAATTACAATTATTAAACGTAGTAGTCATTAAATAACAATATATTATTAGTTAGATAGTGTCCTTCTATTCTACAACAATTAAAAATTCTTAAAATTCAATAATTAAAATTAAAAACCATGAAATAATCACTGAAACCATCAAAAATTATTTTAAAAAATTTTGTCAAAAAGTTGTCAAGTTCACTTTTAGATCTAGAAAAATAGTTTCTTTGTTTGTTTATTTTTCGGTTGTAAATTTAATGTTTTTATTTATTCTGTTTAAATACTTAGATAGTTGATCTAATTCTCCATGACTCACCATGAAGCACGGCAGTAAGTCATCCTGTATCTTAACCAATATTTTATTTTGCATTTTTATGGATTTTTGTTAGATAATATATGTAATATTTCCAATTCATCTAGATATAATGAGTTTCCCATAGCTAAGCCTTTAGTCTGAGTGAATAACTCATTATTGAATCTGTAGTAGTTTTGTTTGAGGCACATTTCCACTAACGTCGCCATTTCCGTGCTGACTCAGAGGTGTTACATTTCTTGCGTTGCATGGGTTTTATCAACATATTGTAAAAATCTCCCAGGTGATATTGTAGAACAAACTTCATTATTTTTAAAGAGATGCTGCTTCAGTTTAAGAGTTATCGGAGTGTGTAGCGAAAGTTTACTTTTGAGCACTACAGTGATAAGTGGTGCAGTGTAATGAATGTACTACGGGATTAGGGTGGTTGGATAGGTTACTATGGAATTTCATAAACTTGAAAGGGATGAGTTCAAGAATGTAGGATATATTATCACTCATCCCTATAATCCTCCTCGGAGACTGAAACGGCAGTGACCTGCTATAAATGCGTGACAGTGGGAGTCCTGGCAATGGCCAGTTTCTATCATGTCCTGAGCGTCTGTGGCTCTCACGCTCTTGGCCAGCCTCCGCTGTCTCTTATCCGGTGACGCGGCTGACGGAGGAGCGCGGGGGACTTCCCAAGAATCGACTTCCTCTTTTGCATGCAAGGAAAGTGACAACCATGTGGATTAGGGAGGCTTCTGGGCTGTCTGTAAATATTGTATGAATGAGCGAGTGAATGATAAATTGTAAATATGTTATAAATGAGAGCATTTATCTCAATTACTTATTGCCTAATAAAGCAGATTGTAATTTTAGCGCAATAAAGAAACATATTTATGATCATTACAGTGTAGAAAAACGCACTTTCGTATTGCCAATCGATAATCAGATGCTTTCTTAAATACTTATTAAACGATTACAAAAAAAAAGTTTTACCAAAAAAACTGTAGTAGTTTTGTTTGAGGCATTTTCCATGCTGAACTATAACCCAAATTTAGGAACTGCTAAACTTAAATGGTCCCGGACTGATAAGTACTTGCACGTAATAGTTGATAAAGGCTAATCTTTCACAGGTAATTCACATTTCCAGTTCTTTGTAAAACATTTAAACTGCAGATAAATTATAAACGAATAATTTATAAAATTCTTGACAGACCTCTATTAACCAATGCGCATCCATGATGGAGTATGGCCTATATTATTAATTTTTTCTTAAACTGTAGAGAATACAGAATGCATTTTTAAGAATGATCAAAAATTCAGCAGGGGGTACTACCATCTCCCGACTCCATGATACCGGGGAAATTGGCTTTATTTATAACCTTGTAAAAGAAAGCACTCACTCAAAGGTTTCATGAAAATTGGAAGAGTAGAAACTATAAGTTAATAAAAAAACTTCTGCATAACGTATCAACAAGGCATAAGATACATAAAGAAATTCAATTTTTTTTTTAAAGACTACAAATTAGTCTTTTATTTGTTTTTAAGTTTATGTAAGAGCCCTTCTGACAAAAAATTAAATAATCCTCTCTCTCTCAAGAATCAACTTTTATTAGCTAAATGAAATTGTCAATTGTAACCTACTATAAGACAGTTACAATTATGAACGAAATTGTATATTTTAAATGTACAAATTAGAAATAAAGGTGCATCATAGAAAAGTGGTCTGGGCATGGTTCGTCTTGGCTTTATTATTGTAACGAGTTGAGCAGTGGGAACAATTAAACAAATGAGAAATCGCAATAATAATAGGAGTTTAAGGAATTAATTTAGACATTCTTTATTGTGCAATAATTACAATCTGCCTTTTATAAGGCAATAATAATACAGATAAATGATCTCATTCATACAATAGGACATGATTGGATGTCTCAGATACAGGGAGAGGAATAAAATTAAAATAAACTAGTGGACAAGTCTTGCGACAAAGGGTGAAGGTAATGTGGGAGCATTTTGCTTCATTAACTTTGATCCACCATTGATTGCACCAATACTCGATCTCGTCAAGGTGTTTTTGAAGGTTATGGGATGCTATGTCGGGGTCTGGGTGGGATGACAAGACTGCAGTGTCATCTGAAAATGTGGCCAAGAAGGTATTGAAAGTAAAGGGGACATCAGCGGTGTATAGATTATAGAGGATGGGGCCTAGGACACTGCCCTGTGGAACTCCTGCATTTATGGGATAGTAGTTAGAGTATTCTAAACCACAGCGGACTTGGAAGAAGCGGTTTGAAAGGTAAGACTGTAGGATTAGGAAAAGGGTCTGTGGTAAATGTCTTTTGAGCTTGTAGAGCAAACCTGTGTTGGGTCCCAACTATTTTTTTATTATTTTTTTTCACTCACGTAATTATAACGATTAATTTTATTTTATTTGTTAAAAGAAAAAAAAAAGACAAGATTGTATTATTTGTTGTATTGATATGCATAATTAGTAATTAAGGTTGTTTACGTCTAAGCAAGTGATAAGGTGACCTCTAATGCGATCGGCAATTGTTTTGGCATGGCGGATCAACTCCGATCGTCATCTAATTACTGGCTCAGTTCCCTGAAAGTTGTGAACGAAGAAGGACGCTTGGAAATTTGTTGATTGATGTTGACCCCACATTCACCCTAATTCTTCATCGCTGACTGTACACCGGACATCCACCACCCACCCACGCTCCCCATTGTTTGGAGAGTGAACATCGAGAAGAATTTTTCTTCTCCACTTTGGGATCTCCGGTAAGCGGTTATTTTGATAGTACACACACCAATTATCTCCAGATTCAGCTCACATCATCCTTTCACTTGCAAAGAATAGAATATTATTGACTTTTGGTGATTGACACTGTTAAATTTAGTAAATATAGGATTTAATTAATTTTTATTTATACTAAAGCGTAAAGACATTTATATTTTTGTTATCTATGTTTCTTTCATTTTATTTTTAGATTAATAACCCCGTTACTAACATTACTTTTTTTTTGTTTATATATATACGATTATTACATATGTATTGCCAGTTTATAATTTTAGTTTTTTTTGTATAATCTTTCCTCAATTATATTTTGTGTAAACAATCTTGTTTTTTGTTGTTTTTCTGGGAAAATGCAGGCATCCATTCTTGTACTTTTTTTCTGAATTTCACAGCCGGTAATTTGCAAGGGACAGAAGTTCGGCGACGTAATTTACTAGCCCCTTCTTCCACACCTTTTGGTCCTCCGTGTTCGGATATTGTGATTCAGAAAAAAGTAATTGTATTTACAACATTCCGTCTTGATCCTTTTATATAATCATCTTCCCACTCACAGGATTTGTTTATTTTAATTGGTATTTTATTTGTGATTGATAAATTCTGCCATCAACATGCCTCCTAAAGTTAACCAGGATGATTC
This sequence comes from Acanthosoma haemorrhoidale, assembly GCA_930367205.1. Classification (NCBI taxonomy): domain Eukaryota; kingdom Metazoa; phylum Arthropoda; class Insecta; order Hemiptera; family Acanthosomatidae; genus Acanthosoma; species Acanthosoma haemorrhoidale. The sequence goes on along the minus strand of OV884013.1, from coordinate 12,415,673 downwards.
GGAAGAGCAAATGGATGCTCTTACTGATGAATTCAAGGACTTAGCTGATGATATTAATGAAACTAAGACCGTTGGGTTATCAATGGGAACTGACTCAACCAAACAAAAAATCTTCGCTGCTCGCATTTCTCGACTAGACAGTGCTTATGAGAAGTTTTCAGCGTGTTATTTGAACTTAAGAAGGGTAGTAAAAAGGTTAAAGAAGCCCTTAACAGAATACGAACTGGTTTATAAAGAAGTCCGTGCCAGCTATTACGAAGCGATAGCATTGGGTTTTTCTATTGCCCCTAAGGAATCTGAATCCACTGGAAATAGATCACTGGGTGAAAGAGGCGAAGCATGTTCGCAATTACGCCTTCCCACAATTAATATTCCTACTTTTTCAGGCAATATTTCAGATTGGCCTTCGTTTAAGGATACCTTTTCTTCCATGATTCATGATAATACAGACTTGAATCCCATTCAAAAATTCCATTATTTGAAGTCCTCCCTAAAAGGTGGAGCGGCTCAAATTATCACGGCTATCAATGTCACTCTCGACGGCTACGATCAAGCTTGGGCAGCTTTAACTAAAAGGTATGACAGCCAACGATTACAAGCCACCCACCATCTGATGAATATATTCAATTTTCCACCACTTCAAAAATGTTCCCTCGCAACTCTTGATCACTTTTCCTCAGTAATTCTTGAAAGCGCTGCAGCCTTTAATAGATTGAACTTAGCTGATCCCGCAGGCTTTATATTGTACACGTTTGCCGTCAGGCTGTTAGATGCCAAAACTCGAGAGCGTTTCGAAAACGAATTTGGTTCCAGATCCGAAACTCCGACTTGGAAGGAATTTTCGGATTTTATCCACCAATTAATCATTCAGCTTCAAGCAAATACTATGACGTCAAATCAAAAGGCCACTCCAGCTAACACTGACTATAAATATACTCACCAGGCAAAAAAGGTGTTGATGTCTTCCGGAGCAGTCACAAAACAATTTAAATGCCCCGTCTGTATGGAGAATCATAGAATTTATGATTGTCCTAAGTTTCGATCACTCGCTCCCAGACAAAGATTTGAAAAAATCAAATTGTTAAACCGTTGCCTCAACTGTTTTGCTTCAGGTCATTCAGCTTCGAAATGCTCCTCTACCCATTGTTGCAAGCAGTGTCATTTACGGCACCATTCTCTTTTACATTTTTCGAAAGGTTCTGACACCCACTCCATATCAAATCGTAATCAAGGTCATTCCGTTTCTAGTGTACACTCATCACTGCGAACTCATTCGTCTGAAAACTCTACAAGGAAATCTCACAATATACCCACACACTCCGAGTCTTCACAAATAACAACCAATAGTCCCAACCCCCCAGCCGTACAAACATCCGTGTTGTCGTCGGCTTCGACAGGACGAATAAATGTTCTTTTGGGTACGGCTCTATTAAAGATTAAAGACTCCTTTGGTTGTTTCCAGTTGGTGCGAGCTCTAATTGATAGTGGGTCTCAACGCTCCTTTATCACCTCACAATGTGCAAGGCGATTACATTTGCAACTTATTCCAAATGATCATAATTTGGTTGGTTTCGGGAGCCATCCTATTTCTGGTTGTAAGCACCAAGTTTATTGCAGTATTTCTTCCAATAAGGTAGAATCGCCAGCGCATCACACATACGCAATTGTGATTGATTGTATTAGCAACGAAATGCCCTGCGAAATCATCATGGATACGGTAGTCCAACATTATCAACATTTAGATCTTGCAGATCCAATGTTCAATCAGCCAGGGCCCATAGAATTTCTTGTTGGTGCTGATCTATTTGGGGAAATCTTGGAAGGAGAGGTAGTAAAGTCAGCTCATGGATTTCCCAATGCCATAAAAACCACACTTGGTTGGATTTTATTAGGACCCATTACAACGGCAAATCCATTTCTCTGCAGCACTACCTTGCTCGCTAATTCTACACCTTCATCTGAACTTCAGGAGTTAACTCAGGTGATGACTCGTTTTTGGGAAGTCGAGGAA